>PVIU01024266.1:0-25847 GCA_004026605.1 Ondatra zibethicus
TATTATTCAAATTCTGGAATACTACAATATTTATATTTTATATATTTATAGAATATTTTGTCATCTTTATACATCATTCTTTGACCATCAGTATAGTGTAAGACAGAGGTAATTTCAACTATTCAAACTCTGTTACTGTATATGCTACATAATTGCCTGAATGTATAGTAGGAAGGGGCTTATAATCTGAACTGGGGCCAACTTCTCTAGCCCACTGAATCTTGGTGTCCTTTTTAAGTTTACTTTGTTTTGATGATCTTGATCATGACTAAGTATAGGAACAGATGTTTCAAAAATGTCTCTCATAGTCTCATAAAGAGACTTCTGGCTACTTTAGGTGTATCACAACCTCTGAGGCATAAAGAAGACCTTCAAGAAGATAAGGATATCTCCAAAAAGAGCCTGGAGAGATAGTATGCTCAGTACTATCCACTCCTCCGGAAGCTTAGAAATAGAATTCCTGAGAGAAGGTATAAATGATTCACAGGAAATTTTCAACAGTTCAATATCCCCAAATAGTGCAATTATTAAAAGTCTTTCAAGTATTCAACAGGTGGAGATGAAAACCAAAGGTGGCAAGGAGGAGATCATGTGACTAGATTTGTTGGATCTTTGTCAAAGAGCTGTGCTGTCTTTATGACTTCTGTCATTCCAAACAGATATGGCTGTGCCACATTCTATTTTACAAGAGTAATTATTCTTGAAGCACAGCTTTACTGAGTTGTATTTTACTAATTACTGACGTGAATTAAGATATTTATAAGATGTTATCATATGATCTGTAATAATTCATTGACAAAATGTTATATATGCATATAATATAAATACATAAATACAAAGTTTAGAATTTGTTTCTTCCCTGAAGACAGACAAATGAAAGGCAGACAGACAAGCAGATAATTAAGAAAATCTATCAGGTATAAAGTTCATCAAATCAGTATAAGACTGCCAAAAATCCCAGCCAATACTAATACAGTTAAACTCATATAATCTTATATAATCTTGTTTTTGTATTCAAATGAGAAATATTAAATTTGAAAGATTCTTTTCAATATTAATGACTTATTTTTGATCATTTTCTCTACATATCTTAATGCCTATCTTACTGACCAAGATGACTTACGATTGTATACAGCTTCAAATTCAAGCAGCCTCTTTTGTATTCATAATTCTTCATGTTAGAAGGTTGTATATTTAATTTAGATTTTTTTGCAACCAAATAATTACCACTGACTCTTGTCTAGACCAAAACTATTAGAATAAACCAAAACCAAACATTAGTATAAAGTGAATTATACCATCATTCAGATTTTTAAACTTTTAAAGAAAATATTACGTCTGTAATACTATGCCAAATTATAAAGTGGATTGAACATTTTAAAAATGAAAAGTTTAAAATCTACAAAGGAAAGCTATAGTCACATAGTTAAAGTGCCATGTACTCATTCTAATGATTGCATTACTATAATTTATTGAATGCTAAATATCCTACCAGATTTCAGTGTATCATCTCATCTAAATCCTTAAACACAGTGCTCTCATGAAACACACTTCACTTATAATGGCACTGAGACTGAGAGCTGTGTTACCCAGGGTGAATGAGCAGAGTGATTAAGCTAGAATAGAACAAGGTTATTATTGAACTCTGATCATGAGTGGCAAAAGCCCACCATTCCAGCTGTTCTATGAAGTAGATAAAATAGTTGTCATTTAATTCTTTCATAGACCAAGGAAAAATGCAATAATAATTTAAACCACTCAATTGACACCAGATAACATATCAGAATTAACAAGCTAATTATGTATAGTAAACATTTTTAACATCTACCACAGCCTCTGAAGTCAGTGCCATGTTGTTTCCAAGGACTTTGGAATTATATTGGGCTTACTGGTATATTTAGTGCAGAAATACTTGCTTAACACCACATTTTAAATGAATGGTCATTTTATATTGAATAAGAAATGAAGTAAGAAATTGCATACGGGAATAGGTGCATAAGGGAAAGATGGTTTAGATTATTGCAATACTTGGTATTGGATGAAATCACAGAAAATGGGTAAGACAAAAATTCTTTGTGATTAAGAGCTAGGTTATAGAGAATTTCAAACTTGATTCTCACTAAGAGACAAAAGAAGCATTAAATCTTATTTGTGACAGAAAAAGGATGATGTTTGAGAATGTCTTGTGGGATATGGTGCGCTGTTGAGAGAGCTTGTCCGAGCAATAAGGGGTGAGTCTGCCATAGAAGTTAGAAGCTCTGTTGCTTAAGTGAACAGCTATACATAAGCTTGGATTAAAGGGCAAATAACTAAGAAAAATAAATCCCGTAAATATTCTGCAGTATTTAGTATGAGAGGGAAAGAACACTAATCGTTGAGTGTATTTAAAAAAAATGTGTTATAAAAGCAAATGTGAAATACAGTAACACTTTACATATGAATACATACATAGTATCATGTACCATATATAATATGCATGTATTCAAATTAACTTACTATGGATTATAAAGGAACCAGATATATCCTAATGCTCTGACTAAGGAGAGTTTAAGATTGTAGTTGAGAGAATAAATTAAAATGGCAGGAAGAGAAAAAGTGGAGGATATAAAATCAATAGGGGTTTTATTTGAAGTGCAAAGTGCATGTGTTCATGATTGTATCACTAGTCAAAGAAGCATCTCACCTCCCTATCCCTCAACTTTGACATAAAATATGAATCAGGGTGACCTTATTTATATCATATGACACTAACACTTGGGTCATCATTCCTAGGGTTGAACAGCATCAGGCCCAAACCTAACTGTGACCTTTCAGAAATGTGTCTAGCAACTGTTTAAAGGCTAGGCATTATCTTCATCTTTGATAATATATATTCATGTAAGGAGTACTTATGCTACAGAATTTGGTTATACAGCTATTCATATAAATGTATATACAACTATGCAGCCCCAAATACAAATGTGTTCCCTTGCTTCCTTTCTTTTTGAGCTCCTTCTAATAAAAAACATGTAATCATGGATCCTTTTATAAAAACAGTAATTATTAAATATTAAGTAAGTGAAATGGTGTGGAAGTTTCATTTGTCATGCCACACAACACTCAATTAAGCACAATGCTCCCTAGACACATATAGAAGGGTGCCACCAATTAGAGTGACCTACACAATGTCACCTTCTGATGCTAAATATGATCAAAATGTTGATCATGCTCCACTCACCTTGATCCCTGACAAAGGCTACAACATTCTAGATGACAAAATATCCTCTTTATGCTATCTATTCTGAGACAACACCCTTCTTGAGAGTCACCCTCTTTTTAAAGAAATAGATTTTGTAGCTCACACAGCACACCACATGCTAAGAGGTATCCTGACATGTTACCTTCATGCTCCTGTTTGTCATTGACACCCCTTAAAGGACTCCTTCCTTCCTTCTATTCCAATCCCAACCTTTCATTACTCAACATATAATCTTGTTCTAAAATTTCTCTCACTTGTGGCTTTTTACTAATGTAGGTACATAAATAGGCACAGGCAAATCAGGGATAAGTCATGGAAACCAACACTCTATGCTTTGACAGAAGCCCTAAACAGCGCCTCTTCTCACGTGCCCCAGGCAGGAAGACAGAAAGCAAGAGCAAAGCGATGAGACAGCACACAGGTGCTGGAGACTATCAGGGTAGAGGAGGGGAGAGAATGGACTACAACTGGGTAATGAGTAATAAAAGCAATTTCAAGTTCACCCCGGCAGTTTGAACACATTAGCAACCTTCAAGTTTACCTGTTTTAAAGTATTAAATGCGGGTTTTTATATTCTTTGTCCTATCAGAACAGATCTGAAAAGTATTGGTTTGAACTATGTGGTTTGTCTTTGCTCATATCTTCCACTTTATCTAAGTAGCAGTGAAACTATTTAGATCTACATTATATAACATAAAACATTGATTACAAAATCTTTAACAGTATAAGATTCCAGGACCTACTCAATCTTTGAAAGTATTAATATTTAAAAATATCTACTATATTTAAGAAAATAAAATTTAATTTTATAGTTCAAATAGTTTTAAACGTATAAGGAGGCCCTTCAATGAACTTTCTAAATAGAAATGTGATAGCATCTCCAAAACATGTACTTTGCTGTCATATGAAATAAAATCAGGTTGAAAGTGGTCTGTGGGACATTTCTGAATTTAATTCACTTACACACATTTTGGCAGACATCTCATGCATTGGCCTGTGCAAGTCCCATAGGAGTGTGTAAGATACTCACTGTGTTTAGCCTAGTCAATCATTTTGAGTAAATTGAAAGGGTTTGATCTGATCAACAATGACAAAGGATTGAGTGAATGTGAAAATAACTTCAAAATTCAATTTAGCATTGATAAGAGTTCTGTTCTTACTTGTCAATTGAAAATACTTTCCAATCTCACTGAAATGAGAATTCTTTCACCTCTCTCTCTTCTTTTTCTCTCTTTCTCCTCCCCTCTTTCTCTCTTTTTCCTCTTTCTCCTCTTTTTTCTTTCTTTCAGCCAGTAATCTTAAGAAGAGATTAAGCAAAAGTTTGTTGTCAGAATGTAGAGTTCTATAAAAATGTAAATATATAGTAGAAATGTTAAGAAGCAGCCCTCAATAAAAATCTAGGGATTAAGTTTTATAAAATATGTTAAAATAATAAACAAGAAGGATGCAGATTGAGTCTGAGAATACAGAAAGCCCAGAAGAAACCAGTGGCAGTAAATATATGAGGTGAAATTACAAACAGGGGCTATATGATCTGCTGTTAATTTAAACACTGTTCACAGGAAAGGGCTTTGTGATCATCAAGGAAATAAACTGACAAGAACTTGAATCAATGACTCAATTATGTGATAGCTATTTAATTTTATAAAGAATTCTTTATACCATAAACATACATATACAAACTTTTTTTTTAAACGAAGCTACAATTTTTAAAACATTTACTCTATTTATGGCTACTGTCTTCATTGTGGAGCATATGTAACATAAAATTCAGAAAAAAACTGACAGAGATCTGTATGGACACAGAAACTAAAACTCATAGGGAGTGCTTTTCCATGCTTACTCAAAGATGAGAGGAAATGGGAAATGATTTTCTGAAACATTCAGAGGACGGAAGAAGGCATGTTACTAATGGAAGTCTATATATAGTCACTAAGTCTTCACTTGATAATCTTCCCAGGGACACAGTGTGTTGTGTAGCTGTCTTCATGGTGTGCTCATGTAATTTGGTGTTTGTGTTCACTGAGGCAGACGATACCATGATTTCTTCCTAAAGAATCTTTAGAACCTCAGTGCTCACTCAATGAGACAGAGCCTCCCTGCACCCTGGATTTCCACTATAGTTCCTTTTCTTGTTTTAAAATCCACATTTGTACATTCCTGAATTATGAGAGGGAAATCCATCAGAATAGAAGAATCCTCTATAAAGTTTCAGTCAGATCAGCAATTATGAAAATACATTTTTGTGTTTTACTTAGTATATGGAAGCTACATTAGGAACAAAATTCGAAATATTTTCAATAACAGAAAATAGACTGCTTACAAGGATTTCTATATCTTATCTAATGAAAAGAATAAAAAAAAGAGACTAATTTAAACTTTACCTTAATTTGTTAACATGCTGAGAATTTTATCTCTCTCGCCGCAGGCCAGAAGCACATGGGTGGGATAGGGGTAGGAAATGATTATCTGAGCTGTTTCATGATGGTAGAGGGCACAGTTTAGCTTAGCATTTTGAAAGCCAGTTTGGTTTGTACAAACAAATTTTAAACTTTCTAATAGACAATATTAAGAGAACTCATACAGAAGATATGATGCTTACCCAGTACACTGAAAATGAACTGAAATGAATATAAATATATACATTAGTATTTTTATCTGAAGAAATGTTAGGAAATGTTCATCTAAGAAAATATTAATTTTGATTACAGCTATATAAAGCAAATAAAAGCCCCCTGCAATACTAGGTAACGAATTCCTTAGGGATCAACCATCTATAAAACAGGATTGACAAAGAACAAGCTTTATACTGAATCTAGTGTATGACTTGGTTTTGTGAATTAATTATGATATGTTTGTGATAAGTGTGTCTGTGTGCTAGGATGTGCATATATGTGAGCGTGTGTGTGTGTACATGGGGTGTATCCATACGTGCACATATGTGTGTAAGCATGTATTTAACCATGCTCATGAGCATGGAGGTATGAGGTCAATCAGTCTTGGGTGTCTTCCTCTTTCAGTCTCCACCACAAGCCTTCAGATATGAATTCACTGATTTGCCTAGGTTGATAGCCTATAAGCCCCTGGGGTCTGCTGGTGCATGTGTCCTCAGCTTTGAGGTTGCAAAAAATGCCACTGTGCCTGGCTTGGAATGAATGCTGGGGTTCCAAAATCAGGTTCTTATGCTTACACAGAAAGCATTTGGAATGGTAAGCAGTCTCTCAGGTCCTAGAGTTATGACTATCAATACAGACACAGTTATTTATTTATATATTCACTGTGACTACTTTCATACCTTAGTATCTAAGCTGAATATTTGTACCAAAGAGAAGAATCGTCCCACAAAAGTGAAAATATTTACGTCTTGCTCTAGATCGGTTTTGGATTTTGTGGAACTTAATAAATACATTTTTTTATTTATATAATGAACATGAAGTGATTTTATCCAATTATAACCAAGCTTCTTTTTAAAAAGGAGAAAATAATGCAAGTATTTACCAGGTACCAAATATTGCAATAGTCTCCTGACAAAGACAGGCATTATGGGTGTAAAATTAGAAAAACAGGTCAAATGAGTTAGAGGATTCAGAAATTATTCACACTTTGATGACAAATTTAACGTAGAAAACAACTGGGCTTTTAATTATGATGAAATAATATTTATATGAAGAATGAATATAGATATTTTCATGGTGTTAAATACATAAAATAATTCCACAATGACTGACCTTATGCATTCAGAAAATATCGAAACACGTTGACTTTATTGATAAGTACAAAAATGGTACCTGCTGCCAAGTTTGATGAACTGAATCCCATCCCCAGGATTCACATGGTGGATGGAGGGAACAAATTTTCATATTTTGTTCCCAACCTCCCCATATGTAGCATGACACACAGGCACTTACACACCCATCCTGTCACAGATATAAATAAATAAACTTAATTAAAAAAGCCAAAATATTAGAAAGGAATTCACAAAATATTTTGGTGTACAGAAGCACACCTTAAGTAAAGGCAGTTTTAAAATTAAGGCCACAATTAACAAATGAGAATGGATCGACAGTCGTTAAAGAAATGATAATCAGTAAATAAGAAGAAATTGTTGACATTGTTGTAGATGAGCAATACTTAATTTTAGAACAGCTCCTTACCAACTGGAAAACAAAGAAAAAACTAAAGTATTTAAAAGTATCTCAGAGAACATTTCATAAAAATCAGAAATAAATTCTAAGAAAAATTTTAAATGTTCCTGTATAGTTTTCATTTACTATGCCCACTTAATTTCAAGAGACAACTGAAAATTTAAATTGTGGTTATTTAAAATGATTAACTTCCATCATTCTTTTTTCCCTTGTAATAAGTGGTAAATTGATTTTTAGTTTCTTCTGGTTACAATAGTAAGATGGGCTTATATTATTCTCTATTTCTCATTCATGAATATGTTTTTCACATTAAAAGGCTCATAGATCTCAAGACAAACTAAAATCCTCCTCAAGAACCTCTTTGGTAGGGGACATTAGTAATTTGCACTATATTGGGCTGCAGCTGGAGGTAAGCAACTATGTCAGATGGAGCATACCCACATTCGCTTTTCTTCCCTTCACCTTAACTCATTGTGATCAGGCAGCCAAGCAAAACTCCCTTGGAAGAAGCTGGATATGCCCTAACTGTGCTGAAACCTGAGGTCTACCAAGGCCTGTGAGCATCCTGATGCTCTTCACTCACTCACTGCAGGAGATCAGGCATCCAGCGGAGCTGCTACATAACTGTATGCTGGAATTTTCCAGTAGAAAAGAAAACAGAGACAAGAAAATGGACAGTGCTCACAAGAACTAATATGTAATGGGCAAAGAAATCTGTGGATTGTACAAGGAGTGAAAAACAAAGGAATTTAGTTTAACTTCGGTGTAGGTGGAAAGAAAGCAAACATATAAGGACGGGAATAAATATAAACAGAGTAACAGATTTAGGCAGGGGCCCTACAGAATCATGCAACTAAGAAAGACCATTGCAAAATATGTTGACTGTTAGTGCTTTTTCTATAGTTGTCAATGTTTTCATATAAGGATCTCCAGCATGTTTTAGTTCTAAAACAAAGTGATAGACAATTCATTTATTCCTATTTCTCACAGAATCACATTCTGAAATTACAAATAAGCTGTGTGTAAGTGTTTAGCCTTTGTGAGCCCCTATGAGCCCAGTTTAGATGATTTTGAGACTGTTTTTGTGGTGTCCTTGACTTCCCTGACTCCTATAGAGACTGAACCTATAACCAGTTAGCCTGCATGGTACTGACCTGAGCACTCTGCATATATGTGACATTGTGTAGGTTAGTCTTCTTGTGGAAGTGCTAACAGTAGGAACAGGGACTATCTCTGATTTTTTTTTTTAACTGACTTTTGAGACCCTACTCCTTATACTGGGTTGCCTTGTCTAGTACTAATACATGGGGAGGTGCTTAGTCTTACTGCAGCTTGATATGCTGTGTTTTGTTGATACTCCTGGCAGACCTGTCCTGTCCTAAACAGAAATGGAGGAAGAGTGGGTTGAGGTGTGGGAACAGAGGGGTGATTGGGAGAGGGACTGCAAGGAGAGAATGGAGGGGAAACTGCAGCCAGAATGTAAAAGAAATAAACATATAAATATTTATTTTAAAAAGTCTCCAGTCTTGTTTATGAAAGGCCTCTTAGTGTTCTTTGGTTGCAGTTGTGCTCTCTCTACTTAAAATAATTTTTACTGTCAGGTTTGACTTTTCACTCTCCTCAAATTCCAGATAAAATACCATTAATATAAGATACTTTAATGAACAATGACTAGAAGATCTGATCTTTCTTCTATATATGTGAGTTTAAATTTGCAAATATGCTTATGTTATCATGGTAGATTTTATAGTAAAATCAGTATGTTCTCCTAGATATAGTGGTACAGTGCTTTCGACTGTTTTATAAATGCTCTGGTTCTTCCCTCTTAAGACAAAGACTTATCAAGTTGCCCAGCTGTAGTTGGAGACCTTTGATCGTTCATTTTAGTGTTTTAAGAATGCATTTTATTTTTTTCTGGGAGCTACTGGCAAAAAAACAACAATCAAATGCCTATCTGAGGTAGAGTGATAATATTCACTTGCAATCTCAACTCTGAAGAGATGGAAGCAGAGGATCCTCTAGACTTGATGACTCAGACCAGACTAAACTGGTGACCTTCAGGTACTGCTGAAAGAGTGTCTACAAAAATCAGTTGGAAAGCTGTTCCAGAATGAACCCAAAAGTTGACCTATGGACTCAAAATGCACATAAACATGTGTACATGTTCACCCACACACATGTACACATGCACAAACATGAAAATGTATGTATACATAAATACCAATTGAACCTCATATCTGTGATAGAAAAACTTAGCTAAATTCAGGAGTACTAGGCAAACTGATATTCCCCTTAAAAGAACACAAAATTGTATTAATGCCCCAAAGAACCACAAAGTAGACCATATGCATTCCACTGAAATACTTCAAATAAACGAGGTTGTAAATTATTAGAAAAAAAAAAAGACAGAATCACATTATGGGTTTGGAACCAGAAGGTCTTTTTGAACCATGTCCAGGAGCCAGAGAAGATAACATTGAATGCTTAGTCACACAAAAATTTAAGCTGTCTTCAAGTCCAAGATAGAAAAATAAAAACAAAACAAAACAAATATAAAGCATCTTTCACCCACAAAAAGATAAAATAAAATATAAAATAATACTGTATTATCTACCTAAACTTTCATGAATAGAAATTATACTAACATAAGCAAACACAAATAAATATATGTACCATAAACACACCTCACACACACAGACACATGCAAACATAAATACACACAGAGAGACATGAATAGCACATACATGCAGAAAAACATAAATAGACATGCATCTATGTACACACAGCAAACATATACATACCACACACATCACACATATATACACACATATACAAATGCACATACACATACCACATACATTCTAATACATATGCATATACATACCAATACACTTGTATATACATTTATATACATACATACACATACACACATACAAATGTGCATAAACAACACATACACTGATAGTCACACCACACAAATACATACACAAACATATGTGCTTGTACACATACACAAGTATCCTTCTTAAACACACATAAGTACAAACATCTCCACCTACATAAATACTTCACATATTAACTCATACTCCATACACATTTACAAACATGCCACACATAAAAAAACACCAAAGCACATATATACACCACACATATAAACCATATATACCACAACTTCTATACACACATTCACACACACACACACCCTCACATTTCTACCCACACTACAAAAGCTAGACATTTTAGGAACCATCTATACTTTTTTAATTTTACAAATTTTAATATTTCAAAAATAAAAGTACAAAGAACGAAAAGAAATAGAGAGGGAGTATAATTTGAGATTAAATACATGAATAACTTAACCAAATTATATTAGAAATGAGATTTTCAAAAATGTAAGCTATGAATGATGATGAACACTTTTAATCCCAGCACTCAGGAGGCAGAAGAAGACAGAACTCTGTGAATTCAAGGCCAGTCTAGTAACAGTCCAGTCATGGTTACATAGTGAGTCTCTTTCTCCCTCGTTCTTCTTCCTCTTCCCTAACTCTCGTTCTTTTTCTCTCAAGCTGTCCTCTGGCTTTCACATGTGTGCTTCACCATGTGCCCTCCATACACAAAGACAAAATAAGTAAATGTTAAAAATGTTAATATATACATTATTTAAATTTAATGTTTGTTTTTTATAAAGCAATAGACTTTTAAGAACATACTCCATCTTCAGGGCATGAAAGAAAACAGGACTTTCAATGCAGAAGTGTGAAGTAGTTCAACTTTTAATAAAAAGAAACTTGATATTCTTTCAAAATTGCAATTCTAATTATTTTTTCAAGAATTTCACTTCAAGAAGCAAATTTTATAGATAAAATAATAACCATAGAAAATTACCTATATGGAATTATCCATTGTCTTCTGTGTATAACAAGAAAATATTGAACAGAGGCAAAGGTTCATTTATTCGAGGGTTGTTAAATAGCAGTATATCAATAAAGTGAAATATATAAAGCCTTTGATGAATGAAAATAAACTCTTAATACACAAAATGAAAACTCTGCATTGTACTTTTACATAACAATTAAATATTGTCTAGAAAAGGAGATCTTATGTGTCTATTTTATGTAAGGTAAAGGGACATGCAACTCCATTTTTTCATGTCTTATGTCAATATGAATAAGTACTGAACACACGTGTCTTAAAACAGGACGTTTTTACTCTAGGCGATGAGAACCCAGCAGTGCCAAGCACATAATAGAAGGACACTGCCATGTGCTTCTTCAGTTAATTATTTCAGTTCATCCTCCCTTATACATTACCTACTGCAAATTATAAATAAATAAATGCTGCTGCAACTTATGCTTGTTGCTCTTTGTCAATTTCTTTGTTGAGTCTTTGCTTTCTTGCTTGCTGAACACATGAATCTATAAGAGACAGTCAATCCCAAGCATGCGTGGGTGATTGTGTCTGCATGTAGACCAAATGTCAAGATCACTTCCTCTAATTGTTGTGATATATGTTTTCTATGTATTTTTCTATAAATATGTAAATATAACCTCTTCAGTCCATATAATATACTTGGATGTATATGTTTTCATACTGGGCATTTGGTACTGGATGATCAATTATATTTTTAGGTGAGGACGCTGACTGACCATGAAGCTCACTGATTGTTTAGACTGGCAAGCACTACCCCATGATCTACTTGTCTCCATCATTAAGGAAACTCAAGATTACAAGCTTGAGTTACCATGCTTGTTTTTTTTACATGACTACTAATATGAACTCATACCTTCCTGAACAGCAAGCATTGACTAACTGAGCCATTTCTCCATGCTTAAAATTAATCTTTAGTATAATACTTGGTAAATATATTTTCCCATTGTCTCTCTAGGTTTTTCTCTGTTCTGGTTTCCCTTTTGAAGAAATGCTTAGCAAGCAATTAAATTTATCTCTATTTCTTTATAGAATTTGGCTATAACAAAATTCATGTTATTTTTATATGCTAACTCTGGAGTTTCTTTATGCTTAATATTTATAGTTACTCTATTTCTCAGTATCTTTTAGCACTTAAATGTTTAGCTAAGCTGAGAGGCACAAAAATGCAGTTTAAATATTTATGTTTGTAGCCACAGACAAACACTCCTTATCCTTCCTTAGAGAAGCTTCTTGACTTGCCCAATCTTAATGGTTGTAGATAATAATTGCACTTTTCTACCTTTTTAAATTTTTATTTTATGGAAATATTATTGCACCATTTATCATTTCTCTCTCCTCAGTCCTACCCCTACCATGATCAACTTCCTCCAAATTTATGGCTTACTCTTATTTAATCATTGTCATTTCATCTGCATATAAATGAAACAACATATGAATTCAACTTACGGAATCGATTCAGTGTATATACTTCTAGGGATGACCACCACTTAGTAGTAGATAATGCCTCAATGGAATTCATCTATAGGGAAGACTAATTCTTCCTCTTCAAGCTGTTGCTAATTTATGATAACTTCATCTATGGGTGGGGCTCTGTAGATGATATTTTCCTCATCTACATTGGAATGTAAACTAGTGTTTGAATTGTTCAATTCTTGTTTAGTCAGCCATGTGTCCGTGATTTCACTCCTATCATAGCTAAAGGACACACTATCCAAGCAGATATCCTGGTTCTCTTAGTTTTTCTGCCACCTCTTTCATGATGTCCCCTGAGCCTTATAGGTAGTAGTTGTGTTGTAAATGCAAACCTCGGGATTGAGCATTCTTGTCTCAATTAGAGTTGCTGTACTCTGCATTTTGACCAATTGTGGCTTTATTCAACAGTTTCCTTCTGGAGAAGGAGGAGGGGGAGGAGGAAGAGTAGGAGAAAAAAAAAGAAGAAGAAGAAGAAGAAGAAGAAGAAGAAGAAGAAGAAGAAGAAGAAGAAGAAGAAGAAGAAGAAGAAGAAGGTTTCTTGAAAGATAGCTAAGGCTGAGATGTAAAAGATAAGTACTAACTACATGTTAAGATTTACAATAATTTTGGAAAGTTGCAGTAATGCAGTAATAGTTCCTCCTCAAAGATACATGTCCTCACTAGCCACATGTTGTCTAGTTTCGTAGTGCCAGGCATTATTTCACCCCTGTTTAGTGGCCTTGAGTCTGGCTAGACAGTTGCTGGTACTACTATTACATCTTTAAGTGTATCATTGCACTGTTAGAGCTCTCTTGTGGTTCATAGGCATCAGAGCTGGGTAGAGCTACTGTTTACCTCCCTTAGCAGGGAAAAGGCTTTCAGGTCAATTCCAGTTAGTTGCTCTGAATACTATATGCAAAATCTGTAGTGTCTTCTGGAATAAGGACTTACCTTTTCCCTCTTGAGAACAACAAAGAGCAGCAGTAATAGTCCTCTTAGCTAAGGATATCTCTTTTACTCCCTAGACCAGCAACTCAAAAAGAGGCTTCTCAAGCCTGGTGTTGATGGTTTTGTTAGATAGTTAGATGTCTACATCTCTTTGGGGAAGTAATATCACCCAAGTGCTGCAACTGAAAATTGTATTTAGTCATTTGCCTGCTCTGTTTACTCATTTATTTGCTTACTTATTTATTATTTTTCTCTCATACACGATACCCTGACAGCATTTTGTCCTCCCTCCATTCCACTCCCCTAGATCCATTCCTCTTCCATTTTACTTTAGAAAAAGAACAGGCTTTCCATGTTATTCACCAAACACAGCAGAACAAGTTACAATAAGACTAGACACAAACCTTCATATAAAAACTGAACAAAGCAATCCAGTAGCAGAAAAATGGCCACAAGAGCAGGGGAGAGAGTCAGAGATACCCCAACTCCCACTGTTAGGAATTCCACAAGAACACCAAGTTACACACACAAACATAACATCTATTCAGAGGACCTCAGTCAGAACCATGCAGGGTTCTGAGATTGTCACTTAATTCTCTGTGAGTCCCTTTGAGTCCTGCATACTTGATTCCGTGGGTTACATGCTTGGATTGTAGAAAACAATTAATCCTCTCTTCACTCCTTCTAAACTGCCCTCCCTGTCCTCCAAACTTAAAGTTCCTGTCCCTGTTTCCCTTTTATACTATTTAAGCCACATATGTTTATTCTCTAGATCTGAACACATTCATCAATCATTTTATACAATGTGATCTATTATCTATCTTCATAATTTCATTGGTGACTATTTGACATATTTGGTGGTGCTGCAAATAGTATTTAATTCATTTTATTTTCTAAAGTTTTGTTTGTAGAAAATTTGTTTATTTTTACTCACTACTCATTTAATGAGCCATGTAATATAAGAAAATTTGAATTTTCATTCATTCTTCATAATATTATAACAATTTTAATTGATTTAAAATTATGAAAGATTAGTTCTAGTCCAAAAATTAGTTGATTGCATAGACTTACAGTAATAACATGTGTTTTATTTGTCTTGAACTGATTTAAATAAAATAAATTTGCAGTAACCATGCATGACAGATGCATATACCAAACAATATTTTCTCTGACTGCTATGACAGTAGATTACCAAGCACTATAAAAATGGAAAAAGAGGTAAAATACCATTAATGTTGTAGACTTTCTTGGTTCTTCTGATGTCTGTTTTGTACTGGCAGGTACTGGAACTCTTTTTACAATACACTGCAAAGGTAACTTTCTGTGTTCTGATGAAAGACACTGCAGATTTGGAAGACAATCTTTTGTCTCTAGAAAAAGATAAATAGTGATGGAAGTCATTAAATCAGCAATATAAACAGGTTGCTTAATAATCTATAACCTTGTTTTCATCTCAGAATATTATATCAATAATTCTCAGCCAGTATTTTGGATCTAAAGCAATCAATATTTAATACAATGTAATTATGTTAGTTAATGATGCCGACAATTTTCAGAAAAGCTCTGCAAAGTCCATAGAACAAGTGGTTTCTTTTGGTACTTGCCTTTGTTTGCTTAATTTTAATTCTTTTGTTTTCAGTTATTTTCTGTATATTGTAAAATTAAGTGCCATAGGAGCTCATGTATAGCTCAGAATTAAGCAATACATGTTCCTACATAAGGTTTCCTTTTAATAAATGATAAATATGCTTTACTCAGTTTTTAATTTTTCCAAAACTTAAAATAGAACAAATGTTCAATTTTGTCTTTATGTTCAATATTTATAAATATGCATCATGTATTGTAAAACAGCATATAATATCTTTAGTCTATTTGTGACACTATAACCTTGCTGTTACTGTGATAAAACACCATGACCAGAGCAACTTACAGAAGAAAGAATTTATTTTCTTCTATGTCCAGAGGGCTAAGAGTCCACCATGTGGAAGCATGGCATCAAGCACACATCATGGTGACAGAGCTGGGAACTTAGAGATCACATTGTCTGTTTTGTTCTTTTTCTTTCAGCTAGCACTAGGAGAAAAACAAAATGAGCGTAGGGAGAGATTGTAAACTTTCAAAGCCTGCCTCTAGTAATACACTTCCCTCAACCATACTATACCAAAAGGCCACACAAATATGCCATCAACCATACTATACCAAAAGGCCACACAAATATGCCATATTGTGTTCAAATACCTGACTCTATGGAGGATGATTCTCATTCAAAACACCACAGTTCTTTGTGATAATAAGATCTTTGTTATATGTTTAAAATCCATATTGAAAGTACCTTACTTAAAGAAAATTCATATTTCTATATATTGAGGAAATATATGTAAGGTGTCATACTTTGATGACCTATTATAGTCTAGGAACTAAAAGCATGATTTTAGATAGTAGAGACTTTCTATAAGTTTATTATTTGGTCTATGGCTAATTAAATTCCATAAGCACATGAAAGAGAAGATGATTAGAAAGCAGAATAATTCTGGACACTTTTAAAAGTAACACAAAAGTATGTAAATTAAATTGTAATAATGCATATATTTAAATTACATAAACAGAATTAATACGTAAGTATGTACACATTTTATGTAAATAATTTGTAATAAATACTTGTCAGCAATCGAGTTGTACAGTCCTCTTGATTTGAAACGTTGAATATTTAAAGGCTACTTTATGCAATCATTAAGCGTTTGTGGGTTTTTGACCTTATTTTTAACTCAAAATTCTGAAATTAATGCATCTTTATTGATTTGTATCACAAGCTGAATCCATCATTTTAAAAAGCTATAAAGACAAAAATGTTTAAGGTATAAAATTTTAAGACATCCTACTATAATAAAACTGAACTTTATTAACCAGAACAAATATAGAAAGATAGAATACTCTATTCTATTTTAGTGAAATAGTGCTGGATTTGACATTAGTTTTTAAGAATATACTTCATATTTAGTCATTCTGAAACACATTATAAGTACATCATAATTCTTTCTCAGTTCTAATTTGTTCCGACTTTCACATTCTATCTTTAGAAATAGCTAAAACTCTAGTTATTCTCTTGGGTAGTCCATTCTATAAATGTTAAGGGGACAAAATTTACCTACTAACTTTCTGAGAATTCAGTATTTACTTATTAATCTATTTGTTCTATAAGAATTATAAAAGATGCTCAGTATTTAATTTCCATTAAAATGGATTAATTGAGGAGACCATCTTCAAAAGCCTTTTTACGCTCTGTCTCCATTCCCCTGGGAATCTGAAGGTTCTCTGGGGAGACCAAGACATCCTATGTCACCCAATCTCTTTTTTTGTTTTATTTTTTCAATTCAAAAACATAATTAAAGAAATAAAATTTTTACATTTCTTCCCCTTCTCCCGGTCCCCTCCCGCTACCCCCCAGCCCCTCCTCCCTCCTGCTTCTTCCTTGACAGAGGGCATGGTGCCCTGGCCTGTTGGAAGTCCAAGACCCACCCCCCTCCCTCCTGGCCTAGGAAGGTGTGCAGCCAAAAAGATTCGGTTCCCAAAAAGATAATACATGCAGAAGAGATAGGTCCTGGTGACATTGTTGATGGCTTCTCCGTCTGCCCCCTTTCGTAGCCACATTCAGAGAGTCTGGTTTGATCATATGCTCATTCAGTCCCAGTCCAGCTGGATTGGTGCGCTCCAAATAGTTCAGGCACACTGTCTCAGTAGGTGGACCAGCCCCTCACGGTCCTAACTTCCTTACTCATCTTCTCCCACCTTCTGCTCTTCAAATGCACCTTGGGAGCTCAATCCATTGCTCTGATGTCATTGTGGGTCTCTGTCTCTATCTCCATCCATTGGATGAAATTTCTATAATGGTGATCAAGATAATCATCAATGTGACTATGGGACAAGGCTAGTTCCGGCACCCTCTCCTCTGCTGCCCGAATACCTAGCTGGGGACATGCCCACGGACACCTGGGATCCCCTCCATGGCCAAGTATCTTGCCAACCCTAAAATGACTCCCTTAATGTAGATATCTTATTCCCTTCTCCAATGTTCACCTTTCCTCCATCTTCACCCTCCCACTCCCCCAAACTCTCCCCAGTCCTTCTCCTTTCTCCTTCTCCCTCTCCCCTTCCCCTACTTCCCTACCCCCACCTCTATCCCCGCCCCCTGGCTTCCAACTTTTGCCTGATGATTTTGTTTGCTTCTAACTTCCAGGAGGATCTGTATATGCTTTCTTTGGGTTCACCTTGCTATTCGGCTTCTCTGGGCTTGTGAGCTAAGTGCTTAGTGTCCTTTATTTTATGGCTAGGGTCCACTAATGAGTGAGTACATACCATAAATATCTTTCTGGGTTTGGGTTACCTCACTCGGGATAGCCTTTTCTATTTCCATCCATTTGCATGCAAAATTCAAGATGTCATTGTTTTTTACCACTGAGTAGTATTCTAATGAGTATATAATACACACTTTCTTGATCCATTCTTCCATTGAGGGTCACCTAGGTTGTTTCCAGGTTCTGGCTATTACAAACAATGCTGCTATGAAGATAGTTGCACAAATGCTTTTGTAGTATGATTGGACTTCTCTTGAATACCCCAATTAAAAAAATGGGGTAAGGATCTGAATAGAGAATTCTCAACAGAAGAAGTTCAAATGGCCAAAAGATACTTAAGGTCATGTTCAACTTCCTTAGCAATCAGGGAAATGCAGATCAAAACAACTTTGAGATACCATCTTACACCTGTCAGAATGGCCAAAATCAAAAACTCCAACGATTGCCTATGCTGGAGAGGATGTGGAGTAAGGGGAACTCTCATCCATTGCTGGTGAGAATGCAAACTTGTGCAACCTCTTTGGAAATCAGTGTGGCGGTTTCTCAGGAAATTGGGAATCAACCGACCTCAGGATCAAGCAATACCACTCTTGGGAATATACCCACCCAATCTCTTAGAGATATTTGCGAACACCCAGAGACACTCTGTACCTGGGAAACTTCTGGCCACACCTAGGAATCAGGTAAGGGTTCTTCTTTGTTATTTCTGTCCTCAATTTGAAATTCCACAGCCTCATGCCCAGCCTTGCAGCAGTCCTCTCTCTGACTCCACTCATTGCACATGACACTAAACTTCTTGGTAGATGTAAGTTTCCTCCATTCTGCAGATGATTTCAGGCTCTTTTCCCTCTATCCTATCCACATTCTTTTATGTTGGCCTCCAAAACACTCTCTACCCCCACAGTGGCTAAACTTCTGAAGGACTCAGAAGCACTCTCCACTATTCAAACTACTACACTTCTAAGACCTAGAGAGGGCAACAGAAACAAGAGTAGATATCAATACCTGGAATCACATTTATTAAAAATTTAGATGCCTACATACCAGCACAGAAACACAATCATTAATACCCCAGACGATATACCCTTAGCAGAACCCAGCAACCTTGCTACAGTGGGTCTGAAAAATGCAATATAACTGTAACAAAGGACAAAGGCTTCAAATTACCTATTATTTGTATGCCAAAGGACCAGAAAGAGGATATAAATAAATCCAGAAATATTTTCTGTGAAAACACAAACAGTAAAGGAAATGATAAAAAATGGTTCAAGATATGCAAGTAGAAATAGAATTCCTACTTAAGCTCAAACTGAGGTGAAACTAGAGATGAAAAATTTTAGAAGTGAAACAAAAACTTCATAAATGAGCCTTATAGAATACTAGAGAGGGAGGAATTGAAGGCAAAATAGAAGAAAGGGATACCTCAGTCAAAGAAAATGTAAAATCTAAAAGTAATTCAAGTACAGAGCATTCAGGAAATCTGAGACAGTATGAAAAGATCAAATCTATAAATAATAGGAATAGAAGAAGAATAAGAAATCCAGTTCCAACACACAGAAAATATTTTAAATAAAATCTTAGAAAAAAATTTCCCTAATCCAAACAAGAGGTACATTTTAAGGTACAAGTAGCATGCAAAACACAAAATAGACTTAAAGAGAAAGGAATTTTCCTATGACACATAATAATCAAGCTAATAAATGTAAAGAACAAAGAGATATTAAAAGATCAAGTCTGATTTCTCAATGAGACACTAAAATTTATAAGGGCCTGGACAGATGTTCTAAAAACTCCAAGAGACCACAGATGCAAGACCTCACTATTGTATCCAGTAAATATTTTAACAATAGATGGAAAAGGAAAACATGATAAAATATGACCAAAATATGGTGAAAACAAATTTAAAATGTACCTATTTACAAATCTAGCCATGCAAAAGTTTCTAGAAGAAAACCTCAACCTCAGAATATTAACCTCAACCCAGGGAAAAAACAAAGAATAAGCAATCCCAGCCTAGAAAAATCAAAATATGGGTAAACCCACAGACTAAGAACAACAATAAAAAGCTTTATGAATCCACAAACACCATTTATTGATATATATCAATGGTCTCAATTCCCCAATAAAAAGACAGTTATGGAATTAGAAAACAGGATCTATCTTTCTGCTGTATCCAAGAAACACCAAGGATAAAAATATCATGGATAGAAATTATTTCAGAATAAATGAATATAAAAGATATCCTGAAAAATACACCCAAGAAGCAAAACAATGTGACCATTTTAATAACTGGCAAAATAGAACTCAAATCAAAACTAATTAGAAAATATAGTGAAGAATACTACTTACTTGACAAGAGGAAAATAAATCCTCTGAGAGAATACTGCAATTCTATGCAACAAGCACCAAAGTCTTTTGTTTTTGTTTTTTTAAGAAAACTCAAGTTCATAAAAGAACCACTACTACAGCTTAAATCACATATTGACCCTCACACAGTTATAGTGGGAGACTTTAATACCCAACTCTTGCCAATAGACAGGTCACCCAGACAAAAGATAAAGAAGTGCAGCAGCTAACTGATGTCATAAGCCAAACAGGCCTTGCAGATATTTGCAGCAAATTACACTCAAACACAAAAGAATAAATCTATTCCTCAGAACTTCACGAGACTTTCTGAAAAATTGACCACATACTTATACACAACACAAGTCTCAGCAGATACAAGAAAATTGAAATAACACCCTGTATCATATCTGACCACCAGGGATTAAACCTGGCTTTCAACAACCACAGAAACAACAAAAAGCTTGCAATCTTGTGGAAACTGAACAACTATCTACTTAATGAATAATGGCTCAAGAAAGAGATTAAAAAACATTTTAGAATTGAATGAAAATTAAAACACAGCATACTCTAAATTAGTACTAAGTGCCTGCAACAAAAAAGCAAATCTCATAGTAGTAATTTAACTGCACACATGAAAGTTCTAGAACAAACAGAAGAAACAATATATCCCAAAGGAGTAAACAGTAAGAAATAATGAAACTCAAGTTTTAAATCAAGAAAATAGAAAAAAGCAACAAGAAAACAATAAAAAGAATCAATACAACAAAGAGTGGTTTGTTTGAAAAACTGAATAAGATTGATAAACCATAACAATATTAACTAAAAGATACAGAAGATATAAAATAAAAATTTTAAGTGATGAAATAGACATTACTACAGACAATGAAAAATCAAGAACAATAAGGACAAATTTTAAAACTCTGTTTTCTGTCAAATTATAATACTAAAATGAATAAATTTCTTGATACATCACCTACCAAAGTTAAATAAAGATGAACAATTTAAACAGAACCATAACCCCTAGTGAAAGAGAAACAGTAACTAAAAGGTCTCAAACAAGTTATAGATAGTTTTAGTGCTGAATTCTGAATTCTACCAGTCTTTCTAATAATTAATGGCAATACTAATATAATATTTAATTACTTCATTTCACTAAATAAAAAATAAGGAACATTGCTTAATTGTTTTCTTTTAGAAATCACAACTACCCTAATAATAATCCAGATAAAGATCCAATAAGGAAATAAAATTACAAATCAATTTTTCTTACGAACATAGATGCAAAATTTTTCAATAAAATACTTGTGAAGTAAAGGCAAGGACACATTGAAATGATCATTCACCATGATAAAGAATATTCCATATATAATATAGAATTTGAAGTACTTGGAGTGTTGAATAGAACAACAACACAACTGAAGTAGTCAAGTGGATGCAAATGATAAAGGAAGCAGTAAAATTATCTTTATTTGCATCTTATATGCTTATAAACTTAAATGTTACAAAACAGTCCACCAGAAGACTTTTGCAGCTTGCTATGAGCCAGAGGATTCAGTAATTAATCAGACTCATTTTACAAGTTCAAACAATCAGATTCAAGGGCTATGTTTGGAATATTAGGTCAGGATGCAAGGCATGTTGGAATTATTGCTATGTGAATAAAGTGGCTGTTTCTTGCTGTAGATTATCCTCATCTGTTACAGATTTGTGACATATCCCACAGTTCAGCACTATTTGATCTGGGCACAATTTTCTTTATGAATTTTGGGTTTACTAATTACATTCCCTAGCTATATGTGAAAAGAGTCACACAGTCAAGAAATATGCTTCCCACTACTAGGTTTCTGTTCTTTTCTTCAATGTAAACATAGAGACCTGCCTTCCTGCACTTATTTTCATTGGCAGGCATTTGGCTGATTATTGGGGTCCAGACCAAAGCATTCCATTTAAGACATTCCCAGATATCCAAGGAAATAGAATTACTTCATGCCCGAAGTTTTTATTCATAGATGCTCAGATAATTAGAAAAAAATAAGCAATCCCTGGGTTTATCTCATTTATAGACAAGAAAAACAATGAACTAAAACTAATCTTACATTTAAAGATCCCTAACTTCTCATAACTTGAACCTCAAATTACTGTTGATATTAGTTCAGGAGGTTTAATGTTTATCTTACTCTCAGGAAAAGTAAAAATTTATTAACCATCTACCCACAGCCTGGAGGAAGACAAACCTCCACTGGCACCTCAATAGGCATCAAGCCCCAGATCTGATAATTTAGAGGCTTGATTCTCCTCTTTGTTTTAACTGCTTAGAGCAATAAGTGTAAACTTCAAAACTGAAAGGCTGTCAGAGCTTGCTACATTTGGAAGAATGTGCTAATGGATCAAGGGCAAGAAACTTCCTTTGCCTGTTTTCATAGGCTGCTTGGTTACTCTCTATGCCTGCAAAAATTTGTGGGTCTTTATAGCTTGGTAAGAACAACGAGAGTTGACAGAAGCTGGAAGCAAAAGTTGGAGCAGAAGTGTCCTAGAAATTAGCAGAGATAGGAAAAAGAAGAAGAAGGAGGAGGAGGAAGAGGAGGAGGAGGAGGAGGAGGAGAAGGAGAAAAGGAAGAAGAAGATGAAGCATAAGGAGTAAAAGAATGTTGCAGAGAATTGGAATTAGAATTGAAATAGAGAATTAGAGAAATTACAGTTAGGACAGAATAATTAGAATAGAGGCCAAAGAGAACAATAAAGAAATATGGATAGCAACAACATGTTGTAAGTAGACTTCTTAACCCCCAGATTCTAGCTCCTTTTGCTTATTGTGGAGTCTTTCTTTTGAACCCCGAGAAAAAAACTTTAGAGGCCAGACTTTTAAAGTTTCAGATAAATACTTTCATCATAGTAGCAGGAATACAAATTAACAAAAGAAAGATAGGAACCTTCTGTCTTAGTTCCTGTTATATTGCTGTGAAGATACAACATGAGCAAGGCAACTCCTATAAAAGAAATCATTTAATTGAGGACTTGGAGGTTTAGTCCATTATCATCATGGCAGACACATTGGCAGTAGGAATGATACACATGGTGCTAGAGATGTACTTAAGAGCAACATTCTGATACACAGGCAGCGGAGTAGACACTAGGATTGACATTGACTTTTGAAAAATCACCCATTTTCTCTCATGTCTAAAATAATGAAAAGACAAGACTTTCATTTAGTCAAAACACTTTATATTTTTTGCATGCTATATCAGTTAATTCAGATAGCTCTATGTGGAACACCATTGGAACTAAAAACATATATAAGGAACTTTTAAAAACTGTAGGAGCATGGTTTAGTTTAATAATGACTCTTAATACCAGACTGAAAATTTAGGAATTCTGGTACAGAGAGTTCCAAAGCTTAAGTATTAATATTTTCCTTCCTTCCTTCCTCCCTCCCGCCCTCCCTCCTTTCTTTCTTTATTTCTTTCTTCCTTTCTTTCCTTATATATTTCTTTCTTCTTCCTTCATTTCTTTCCTTATATCTTTCTTTCTCCATTTGTGCTGTCTTATAAATGCCAGAGGAAGATGATGTGTTTCTCTATAATTATTTTATTTTTTAATTATTTTTATTTTTTTATTTTTCCATTCAAAAATTGACCCTTCCTCCCCTTCTCCCATTCCCCTTCCGCTCCCCGATTAAGCCTCCTCCCTGCCCCTCCATCCTTAAGAGAGGGCAGGGTACCCTGCCCTGTGGGAAGTCCAAGGCCCTCCACCCTCCATCCAGCCCTAGGAAGGTGTGCATCCAACTAGGGTACCAAAAAGCCAATAGAGACAGATCCCAGTGCTATTATCGATGGCTCCTCTGTCTGTCCCCATTGGCATCCACATTTAGAGAGTCCGGTTTGATCACATTTTTGTTCAGTCCCGGTCCAACTGGATTTGGTGAGCTCCCATTAGATCAGGCACACTGTCTCAGTGGGTAGAACAACCCCTCTCAGTCCTGACTTCCTTGCTTATCTTCTCCCTCCTTCTGCTCTTCAACTGGATCTTGGGAGCTCATTCCATTGCTCTGATGTGGCTGTGGGTCTCTGTCTCTATCTCCATCCATCAGACGAATTTTCTATGGTGATATTCAAGATATTCATCAGTGTGACTATGGCACAAGGCCAGTTCAGGTACCCTCTCCTCTGCTGCCCAAGGACCTAGCTGGGGACATCCCCGTGGACACCTGGGATCCCCTCTAGAGCCAAGTCTCTTGCCAACCCTAAAATGGCTCCCTTAATGGAGATATCTTCCTCCCTGCTCCAATATCTGCCCTTCCTCCATCTCCACCCTCCCACTCCTCCAAGCTCTCCCCAGTCCTTCCTTTCTCCCTTCTCCTTCCCCCTCTCCCCTACCCCCAGCTCCGCCCCTACCCCTACCTCAACCCCTGTGCTCCCAACTTTTGCCCAGCTATCTTGTTTTCTTCCAATTTCCAGGAGGATCTACATATGTCTTTCTTTGGGTTCACCTTGCTATTTGGCTTCTCTGGGCTTGTGACCTATAAGCTTAATGTGCTTTGTTTATGGCTAGAGTCCACTAATGAGTGAGTACATACCATATTCATTTTTTTGGGTCTGGGTTATCTCACTCAGGATAGTGTTTTCTATTTCCATCCATTTGCATGCAAAATTCAAGATGTCATTGTTTTTGACCACTGAGTAGTACTCTAATGTGTATATATTCCACACTTTCTTGATCCATTCTTCCATTGAGGGGCACCTAGGTTGTTTCCAGGTTCTGGCTATTACAAATAATGCTGCTATGAACATAGTTGCACAAATGCTTTTGTAGGATGATTGGGCATCTCTTGGGTATATTCCCAAGAGTGGTATTGCTGGATCCTGAGGTAGGTTGATTTCCAATTTCCTGAGAAACCTCCACACTGATTTCCAAAGTGGTTGCACAAGTTTGCATTCCCACCAGCAATGGATGAGTGTTCCACTTTCTCTACATCCTCTCCAGCATAGGCTATCCTTGGTGTTTTTGATTTTAGCCATTCTGACAGGTGTAAGACGGTATCTCAACTGTTTATTAACTCTGCTTATTCTTTAAGGAGATATTATCTTATTGAACGTAGAGTAAGGTTGGCAGCCATAAACTCATGGCAATACATCCCCACTCCTTGCCTCTGCAGTGTTTGAGTTATAAGCTCTTAAGTACTCACATGGTCGTTTAATACAGGTACTTGGGATTTGAACTCAGATTTTTTTTTTTTTTTTTTTTTAGAGAGGTACATTCTTGTCATTTAATTGTTGTGTTTCCATCAAAGTATTTAGTTATTTCATGTAAAATGGTGAAGAAACATTGGAAAAGGTTGCAAAATACCTTAAAAAGTACTTTTGTCAATTATAACATGCTTATTGTTTGCTTGCTTCCGACTGTTGGGAGTAGGGTGAGGACACCCCATAGCCCAGGCTG
>PVIU01024267.1:6501-25933 GCA_004026605.1 Ondatra zibethicus
CATGCAAATGGATGGAAATAGAAAACGCTATCCTGAGTGAGGTAACCCAAACCCAAAAAGATGATTATGGTATGTACTTACTCACTCATTAGTGGACCCTAGCCATAAAACAAAGGACACTAAGCTTATAGCTCACAAGCCCAGAGAAGCCAAATAGCAAGGTGAACCCAAAGAAAATCATATATAGATCGTCTTGGAAATTGGAAGCAAACAAGATTGCAAGGCAAAAGTTGGGAATACGGGGGTAGGGATAGAGGTGGGGATAGGGGGTGGGGGAAGGAGAGAGGGGGGAGGAGACGAGAGAAGGGAAGGACTGGGAATAGCTTGCAGGAGTGGGAGGGTCGTGATGGAGGAAAGGTGGATATTGGAGAAGGGGATAAGATATCTACATTATTGGACTCATTTTAGGACTGGCAAGATACTTGGCTCTAGAGGAGATCCCAGGTGTCCACAGGGATGTCCCCAGCTAGGTCCTTGGGCAGCAGAGGAGAGGGTGCCAGAACTAGCATTGTCCCATAGTCACATTGATGAATATCTTGATGACCACCATAGAAATTTCGTCTGATGGATAGAGATAGAGATAGAGACAGAGACCCACATTCACAGCAGAGCACTGGATTGAGCTCCCAAGGTCCAGTTGAATAGCAGAAGGTGGGAGAAGATGAGCAAGGAAGTTAGGACTGTGAGGGGCTGGTCCACCTACTGAGACAGTGTGTCTGATCTAATGGGAGCTCACCAAATCCAGCTGGACCGGAACTGAATGAGCATATGATCAAACTGGACTCTCTTAATGTGGCTGCCAAGGAGGGCAGACTGAGAAGCCATCAACAATGACACTACGACCTATCTCCTCTGCATGTATTATCTTTTTGGGAACCTAGTTGATTTGGATGCACACCTTCCTAGGCCAGGATGAAGGGGGAGGGCCTTGGACTTCCCACAGGCCTGGGCACCATGCCTTCTTTTAAGGAAGCAGCAGGAGGGAGGGGGGAGCCTGAGGGTACTGGGAGAAGGGGAGGAAATGTAAATTTTTTTGAATGGAAAAAATTAAAAGTATATGGAAAAAAAGTGTATTTAGCTTTCTAATAGAACTCTAGTTTCCAACCAAGAAATGAAGGAAGCTTTCTGAGAAAGAATCCCCTTATTTTTAGGTTTCTATTCACTGTTAATACTGTTATAAGGTTTAGTGAAAACGCACATATGTTTCTCTCTGAACAGAAGCAATTTCTCTAAACTGTTCAAAGCATTGTTAGAAGTAAAAGCAGTGTTTCCCTACACTAAAGCTGTACTTTAAAAGATAAGCACATTCTTTTGAAAGTCTATTTAGCTTCTTATCAGGACTGTGACATTCCAACAAAGAAACACTCAAAACTTTCTGAGAAAGAATCACATTACTTTACAGATTCCTATTTACTGTTAACTCCTTTTTAAGGTTTAGTAAAGAACACACATACATTCCTCTCTGAAAGGAAGCACTTTTTTAAAACTGTTCTAAGCAGTTTTAGAAGTAAAACACTGCTGCTCTATACTCTAAATGCTGTAGTTTACAAGATTAGCACCATTCTCTTGAAAGTGTATTTAGCTTCTTAATAGAATCTGAGTTACCAACCAAGAAACACACAAAGCTTTCTGAGAAAGAATCACATTATTTTTCAGGTTTCTCTTCACTGTTAACACCTTTATAAAGTTTAGTGAAAAATGCACATGCGTTTCTGTTTGAACAGAAGCACTTTCTTTAAACTGTTTAAAGCATTGTTAGCAGTAAGAGTAGTATTCCCCTTCACTCTAAATGCCGTACTTTAAAAGATAAGCACATCCCTTTTGAAGGTGTATTTAGCTTCTTAACAGAATTGAAAGTTTTCACCCAGGAAATGTACGACCTTACTGAGAAAGAATCACAATATTTTCAGGTTTCTATTCATTGTTAACATCTTCATAGGGATTAGCAAAGAATGCATATGAGTTTTTCTCCAAACAGAAACACTTTCTCTAAACTGTTCAGACCATTGTTAGAATGAAGAGCAGTGTTTCTTTACACTCTAAATGTTGTATTTTAAAAGATTAGCACATTCTTTAGAAAGTATATTTAGCTTCTTAATAGAACTTTGAGTTACCAACCAAGAAACGCACAAAGCTTTCTAAGAAAGAATCATATTATTTTTCAGGTTTCTATTCACTGTTAACACATTTATAAGGTTTAGTGAAAAATGCACATGTGTTTCTCTTCGAACAGAAGCACTTTCTTTAATCTGTTCAAAGCTTTGTTAGAAGTCATAGTATTCCCCTACACTCTAAATTATGTACTTTAAAAGATAACCACATTGTTTTAAAAGTGTATTTAGCTTCTTACTAGAACTCTGAGTTTCCAACCAAGAAATGCAGGAAGCTTTCTGAAAAAGAATCACATTACTTTTCAGGTTTCTATACACTGTTAATACTGTTATAAGGTTTAGTGAAAAACACACATGTGTTTCTCTTTGAGCAGAAGCAATTTCTCTAAACTGTTCAAAGCATTGAAGTAAAAGAAATGTTCCCCTACAATCTAAATAATGTACTTTAAAAGATAATCACATTCTTTTAAAAGTGTATTTATCTTCTTATGGATCTGTGAGTTTCCTACCAAGAAACGCAAGAAGTTTCTGAGAGAGAATCACATCACATTTCAGGTTTACATTCATTTTTAACACCTTTATAAGTTTTAGTAAAATCGCACATTTATTTCTTTCCAAACCGAAGCACTTTCTTTAAACTGTTCAAAACATTTTTAGAAGTAAAAGCAGTGTTCACTTGCATTCTAAATGCCTTACTTTAAAGAGAAGCACATCCTTTTAAATGTGTATTTAACTTCTTAATAGAATTGAGTGTTTCTACCCAGGAAACGCATGAGCTTTCTGAGAAAGAATCACAATATTTTCAGGTTTCTATTCACTTGTATCACCTTTACAAGGTTTAGTGAAAAACACACATGCATTTCTCACCTAACAGTAGCAATTTCTTTAAACTGTTCTAATCACTTTTAGATGTAAAAACCATGTTCCCCTGCATTCTAAATGTGGAACTTTAAATGATAAAAACATTCTTTTGAAAGTATTTAGCTTCTTAATAGAACTCTGAGTTTCCAACCAAGAAATGCATGCAGATTTTTGAAAAAAAATCACATTACTTTTGAGGTTTCTATATACTGTTAACAAATTCATAAGATTTAGTGAAAAATGCACTTGCTTTAAAATTTTTGAAGCATTTCAGAAGTAAAATACTGTTGCCCTACACTCTAAATGCTGTAGTTTAAAAGAATAGCACATTCTTTTGAAAGTGTACTTAGCTTCTCAATAGAACTGTGAGTTTCCAAATTAGAAATGCATGAGCTTTCTGAGAAAGAATCACATTACTTTTCAGGTTTCAATTCACTGTTAACAACTCTATAAGGTTTAGTGAAAAACGCAAATGTGTTTCTCTCTGAACAGAAGCACTTTCTCTAAACTGTTCAAAGCATTATTAGAAGTAAAAGCAGTGTTCCCTACACTCTAAATGCTGTACTTTAAACGATAAGCACATTCTTTTGAAAGTGTATTCAGCTTCTTGTTAGAACTGTGAGTTTCCAACAAAGAAATTCACAAAGCTTTCTGAGAAAGAATCACATTATTTTTCAGGTTTCTATTCACTGTTAACACTTTTATAAGGGTTAGGGGAAAATGCACATTCGTTTCTCTTTGAACAGGAGCACTTTCTTTAAACTGTTCAACGCATTTTTAGAAGCCAGTTAGAGAAGTGTTCCCCTACAATCTAAATGTTCTACTTTAAAAGATAAGCACATTCTTTTGAATTTGTATTTAGCTTCTTAATAGAACTCTGAGTTTCCAACCAGGAAATGTAGGAAGCTTTCTGAGAAAGAATCCCATTGCTTTTCAGGTTTCTATTCACTGTTAATACCGTTATAAGGTTTAGTGAAAAATATACATGTGTTTCTTTCTGAACAGAAGCACTATTTTAAAACTGTTCAAATCATTGTTAGAAGTAAAACCAGTGTTCCCCTCCACTCTAAATGCTGTACTTTAAAAGAGAGCACATACTTTTGAAAGTGTATTTAGCTTCTTATTAGAAATTTGAGTTTCCAACCAAGAAACACAAGAAGGTTTCTGAGAAAGATTCACATTACTGTTCAGGTTCCTTAACTGTTAACACCTTTTTAAGGTTTAATGGAGAATACACATGCTTTTCTCTCTGATAGAAAGCATTTTCTTTCAACTTTTTAAAGCATTGTTAGATGTAAAAACAGTGTTCCCGTACATTTTAACACGTTTATAAGGTTTAGTGAAAAACTCACATGCATTTCTGTCTGAACAGAAGCACTTTCTTTAAACTGTTCAAAGCATTTAAAGAAGTAAAAGCAGTGTTCCCCTACAGTATAAATGCTGTACTTTAAAAGATAAGTACATCATTTTGAAGGAGTATTTAGAGCCTTAATAGAATTGTGAGTTTCCAACCAGGAAATGCACGAGCTTTTGGAGAAAGAATCACAATACATTTCTGGTTTCTATTCACTGTTAACAACTTTATAATGTTTAGTGAAAAATGCAAAGCCTTTCTTTTTTATAGAAGAACTTTCTCCAAACTGTTGAAAGAATTGTTAGAAGTAAAAGCAGTGTTGCCATACACTCTAAATGCTATACTATAAATCATAAGCACATTCTTTTGCAAGTGTATTTAGCTTCTTAATAGAACTGTGCATTTCCAAACAAGGAACACATGAAGCTTTGTGAGAAAGAATCACATTACTTTTCAGGTATCTATTCACTGTTACCACCTTTATAACGTTTAGTGAGAAAGCATATGCGTTTCTCTACTAACAGAAGCACTTTCTCTAAACTGTTCAAAGAATTGTTAGAAGTAAAAGCAGTGTTCCCCTAGACACTAAATGCTGTACTATAAAAGATACACACATTCTTTTGAAAGTGTATTTAGCTTACTAAGAGAACTGTGAGTTTCCAACCAAGAAACACATGCAGCTTTCTATGAAGGAATCACATTCCTTTTCTGGTTTCTATTCACTGATAACACCTTTATAAGGTTTAGTGAAAAATGCATGTTTCTCTCTGAACAGAAACACCTTCGTTAAACTGTTCAAAACATTGTTAGAAGTAAAAGCAGTGTCTTCTACACGCTAAATGCTATACTTTAAAAGATAAGAACAATCTTCTTATTGTGTATTTAGCTTCTTAATAGTACTGTGAGTTTAGAACCAAGAAACACATGAAGCTTTCTAAGAAAGATTCACATTACTTTCAAGATTTCTATTCACTATTAACATCTTTATAAGGCTTAGAGAAAAACACACATGCATTTCTCTCTGAATAGAAGCATTTTATTTATACTGCCTAAAGCATTGTTAGAAGTAAAGCAGTGTTCCCCTACATTCTTAATGCTGTACTTTATTTATTCATTTTTTTAGAGCTGTACTAACTTATTTATTTAACAGGCAGTTTTACAACATGACCATTAACAAAACAATAGCAGTAAGTTATTCCTTAGGGCCAGGCTTACAGTGACCAACTCTGAATCCTTGTAGTAAGAGGAGCACAGGCCCCTTGCTCCATCCCGCCCAGTTCCTGTCCGTCCGTATATCTTAAACCCCAAAATAATTACACAGAAACTGTATTAATTAAATGACTGCCTGGCCCATTATCTCTAGCCCCTTGTTGGCTAACTCTCACACATTATTTTAACCCATCTCCATTAATGTGTATTACCATTTGAGTTGTGGCTTACCGGCATGAGTCTAACCCATGTCCATCTTGGGCCAGAGAAACATGGCGTCTGCCACACTTCCCTTCTCCCAAGCATTCTGTTCTGTCTACTCTGCCCACTGAAGGTCTGCCCTATCAAAAGGGCAAGGCAGTCTCTTTATTCAACCAATGAAAGTAATACAAATGAAGAAGCACCTCCTACAACATATCCCCTTTTTCTGTTTAAACAAAAAAGATAGGCTTTCATTTTAACATAGTAAAATTACATATAACAAAACAGTTATCAAGCAAGAGCAGTTATCAAGCAAGAACCCAAGCAAGAACTGCCCCAAATCCTCTTTTGTTGAGCAGACCTCTAATCTAAACAGAACGCAGTTGGCTACTTCTCTAACAGCAGTGCCACTCCTGCACCAGTGGGTGCATGTTATCTGCCAGGCTAAGTTTAATGTATGCAGGACACAGACTGTTGTCTTTTCTGCTGCAGTGGCTTATATAGCAACTCCCAGCACTATGAAAACTAGAGAGCAGAGAGGAACCTTTATTTGTATTACTTCAAGATGTATCTATCAGAATATCAGGTATTCCAGGCCAGCCTGAAATTCACTGTATTGTAGCAGATGGTGTTGATGTTCTTATCATCCTGCTCTACCCACTAGGTGTTGAGATGACAAGTGAACAACACCATAATCAGACTGTTTTACTCACTGGGCAAAATCTATTGAAGTAAAATATTTAAATATATAATCTCCAAAGATAATAATAAAAATAAATATTTTGTGTCTCCTATGTGACAGGGCCTTATTTATTTATTTATCTATCTATCAATTTATTTATTAATCTTTAACCTTTTATTATTATTTTATTTTGAATCTTTTTTTGTTTTTATTTTTTATTTTTCCATTCAAAAGTTGATGCTTCCTCCCCTTCTCCCATTCCTTTCCCACTCCCCCACTAAACCTCCTCCCCCCCCTCCATCCTTAAGACAGGGCAGTGTACCCTGCCCTGTGGGAAGTCCAAGGCCCTCCCCCCTCCATGCCGGGAATGGGTATAGGGGTGGGGGTGGAGTAGGGTAAGGGGAGAGGGGGAAGGAAAAGGGAGAAGGGAAGGACTGGGGAGAGCTTAGAGGACTGGGAGGGTGAAGATGGAGGAAGGGCAGATATTGGAGCAAGGAAGAAGATATCTACATTAAGGGAGCCATTTTAGGGTGGGCAAGACACTTGGCTCTAGAGTGGATCCCAGGTGTTCATGGGGATGTCCCCAGCTAGGTCCTTGGGCAGCAGGGGAGAGGGTGCCTGAACTGTTCTTGTCCCATAGTCACACTGATGACTATCTTGAATATCACCATAGAAATTTCATCTAATGGATGGAGATAGAGGCAGAGACCCACAGCCACATCACAGCAGTGGACTGAGCTCCCAAGGTCCAGGTGAATAGCAGAAGGAGGGAGAAGATGAGCAAGGAAGTCAGGACTGCAAGGGGTTGGTCCACCCACTGAGACAGTGTGCCTGATCTAATGGGAGCTCACTAAATGCAGTACTTTAAAAGATAAGCACATTCTTTTGAAAGTATATTTAGCTTCTCAATAGAACTGTGAGTTTAGAATCAAGAAACGCATGAAGCTTTCTGAGAAAGAATCACATAACTTTTAAGATTTCTATTCACTTTTAACACATTTATAAGAGTTAGCGAAAAATGCACATGCATTTCTCTCCAAATAAGAGCATTTTCCTTAAACTGTTAAAAGCATTGTTACAAGAAAAGCACCTTCTTTTGAAAATGTCTTTAGCTTCTTAATAGAACTGTGAGTTTCCACCCAAGAAATGAACGAGCTTTCTGAGAATCACATTACTTTTCAGGTTTTTATTTAGTGGTAAAACATTTATATGGCTTAGTGAAAAAAGCACAAGCGTTTCTCTCTAAGCAGAAGCACTTTCTATAAACTGTTGAAAGCATTGTTTGAAGTAAAAGCAGTGTTCCCCTACAGTCTAAATGCTGTACTTTAAAATATAACTACATACTTTTGAAGGTTTATTTAGCTTCTTAATAGACCTGTGATTTTCAACCCAAGAAACGCACAAAGCGTTCTGAAAAGAATCACATTACTTTTCAAATTTTTAATCACTGTTAACACTTTTATATGGTTTAGTGAAATATGCACATGCATTTTTCTCTGAACAGAAGCACTTACTTTAATCTGTTCAGAGCATTGGTAGAAGTAAAAGCAGTGTTCCCCTACAGTCTAAATGCTGTACTTTAAAAGATAAGTAAATCCCTTTGAAAGTGTTTTAGCTTATTAGTAGACCTGTGATTTTCAACCCAAGAAACGCATGAAGGTTTTTGAGAAAGTATCACATTACTTTTTAGATTTCTATTCACTGTTAATACCTTTATATGGTTTAGTGAGAAACAGACATGCATTTTTCTCTAAACAGAAGAATTTACTTTAAACTGTTCAGAGAATTGTTAAAAGTAAAAGCAGCGTTCCCTTACACTCTTAATGTTGTACTTAAAAATATAAGCACATTCTTTTGAAAGTATATTAATCTTCTTAATGGAACTCTGAGTTTCCAACAAAGAAACACACGAGGTTCTGAGAAAGAATCATATTACTTTTCAGGTTTCTATTCACCGTTAACAGCTTTATAATGTTTAGTGAAAAATGCACGTGAGTTTCTCTTCAAATAGAAGCAGTTTCTTTAAACTGTTCAAAGCATTGTTAGAAGTAACAGTAATATTCCTCTACAGTCTAAATGCTATACTGTAAAAGATAAGCACATACTTTGAAAGTGTATTTAGCTTCTCAATAGAACTGTGAGTATCAAACCAAGAAACAAACGAAGATTTTTAGGAAGAATCACATTACTTTTCAGATTTCTATTCACTGTTAACACCTTTACACAGTTTAGTGAAAAACGCACATACATTTCTGCCCATACAGAAGCACTTTCTTTAAACTGTTCAAAGCATTGTTAGAAGTAAAAGCAGTGTTCCCCTACAGTCTAAATGCTGTACTTTAAAAGGTAAGGCCATTCTTTGGAAAGTGTATTTTGCTTCTTAACAGACCTGTGAGTTTCCAACCAAGAAATGCACCAAGCTTTCTCAGAAAGAATCACATTATTTTTCCGATTTCCACTCACTGTTAACACCTTTATACGGTTTAGTGAAAAATGGTAGTCCTCATATACACAAAGAATAAAGAAGCAGAGAGGGAAATCAAAGAGACATAACCTCTCACAATAGCCATAAATAGCATAAAGTATCTTGGGGTAACACTAACCAAGTAAGTGAAATATCTATTTGAAAAGAACTTTAAGGCTTTGAAGAAAGAAATTGAAGAGGATACCAGAAATGGAAGGATCTCCCATGCTCTTGAATTGGTAGGATCAACATAGAAAAAAGTGGCAATTCTACCAAAGGCAATCTATAGATTCAATGCAATCCCCATCAAAATCCCAACAAAATTCTTCACAGACCTTGAGAGAACAATAGTCAACTTTATATGAAAAAACAACAACAACAAAAAAAAACCCAGGATAGCCAAAACAATCCTATACAATAAAGGAACTTCAGGAGGCATTACCATCGCTGACTTCAAACTCTATTACAGAGCTACAGTAATGAAAACAGCTTGGTATTGGCATAAAAACAGAGATGTTGACCAATGGAATCTAATTGAAACCCAGATATTAACCCGCAAACCTATGAACACCTCATATTTGACAGAGAAGGTAAAATTTTAATAAAAAAGAAAGCATCTTTAACAAATGGTACTGGCATAACTGGATGTCAACTTGTAGAAGAAAGAAAATAGATCCTTATCTATCACCATACACAAAACTCAAATCCAAATAGATTAAAGACCTCAATATAACTCTGACCACACTGAACCTGATACTAGAGAAAGTGGGAAGTGGCCTGCAATACATGGGCACAGGAGACCACTTCCTATGTATAACCCCAGTGTCACAGACAATAAGAGCAACAATGAATAATGTGACCTCCTGAAACTGAGAAGCTTCTTAAAGCAAATGACAGAGTCATTAGGACAAAAGACATCCTACTAAATGGGAAATCTTTACCAACCCCACATCAGACAAAGGTCTGATCTTCAAAATACATAAGGAACTCAAGAAACTAGACATTCAAATTGTAAATAACCCAATTAAAAAATAGTGTAATGACCTGAACATAGAATTCTCAACAGAAGAAGTACAAATGGCCAAAAGATACTTAAGGTCATGTTCAATTTCCTTAGTGATCAGGGAAATGCAAATCAAAAAAACTTTGAGATACCATCTTACACCTGTCAGAATGGCTAAAATCAACAGCACCAAGGATAGCCTATGCTGGAGAGGATGTGGAGAAAGGGGAATGCTCCTCCATTGCTGGTGGGAATGCAAACTTGTGCAACCACTTTGAAAATCAGTGTGGCAGTTTCTCAGGAAGTTGGGAATCAACCTACCTCAGGATCAAGCAATACCACTCTTGGGAGTATACCCAAGTGATGCCCAATCATACTACAAAAGCATTTGTGCAACTATGTTCATAGCAGCATTATTTGTAATAGCCAGAACCTGGTGCCCCTCAATGGAAGAAAGGATAAAGAAAGTGTCAATTTTATACACATTAGAATACTACTCAGTGGTAAATAACAATGACATCCTGAAATTTGCATGGAAATGGATGTAAATAGAAAACACTATCCTTAGTGAGATAACCCAGACCCAAAATGATGAATATGGTATGTATTCACTCATTAGTGGACTCTAGTCATAAACAAAGAACATTAAGTCTATAGTTCACAACCCTAGAGAAGCCAAATAGCAAGGTGAACGCAAAGAAAAATATATAGAGATCCTACTATAAGATAGCATGGCAAAAGTTGTGAGCACTGTGGTGGAGACAGGGGGAGAGAGGATTGGGGGAGGCAGAGAGGGGGAAGGAGAAGGGAGAAGGGAAGGACTGGGGAGAACTTGGAAGAGTGGTATTGTGGAGATGGAGGAAGGTCAGGTATTGGAGCAGGGAAAAAGATATTTACATTAAGGGAGCCATTTTAGGGTGGGCAAGACACTTGGTTCTAGGGGGGATCCCAGGTGTCCACAGGGATGTCCCCAGCTAGGTCCTTGGGCAGCAGGGGAGAGGGTGCCTGAACTGTTCTTGTCCCATAGTCACACTGATGAATATCTTGAATATCACCATAGAAATTTTGTCTGATGGATGAAGATAGAGACAGAGGCCCACACCCACATCAGAGCAATGGACTGTGCTCCCAAGGTCCAGTTGAAGAGTAGAAGAAGTGAGAAGATGAGCAAGAAATTCAGGACTCTGAGGGGTTAGTTTACCCACTGAGACAGTGTGCCTGATCTAATGGAAGCTCATCAAATCCAGCTGGACTTGGACTGAACGAGCATGTGATCAAACTGGACTCTTTAAATGTGGCTGCCAATGGGGACGGACTGAGAAGCCATCGATAATAGCACTGGGACCTGTCTCTTCTGCATGTATTGGCTTTTTGGGACCCTAGTTTACTTGGATGCACACCTTCCTAGGCTGGGATGGAGGGGGGAGGGATTTGGACTTCCCACAGTACAGGGTACTCTGTCCTCTCTTAAGAATAGAGGGGGAAGCAGGAGGATGAGTTGGGGAGCAGGAGGGAAAAGGGAGAAGGGAAGGAAAGGTCAATTTTTGAATGGAAAAAAAAGAATTACATTACTTTTCAGATTTCCACTCACTGTTTAAACCTTTATATGGTTTAGTGAAAAATGCACATGCGTTTCCCTCAAAACAGAAGTACTTTCTTCAAACTGTTCAAAACACTGTTAGAAGTAAAAGCAGTGTTCTCCTACACTATAAATACTGTACTTTAAAAGATAACCACATTTTTGAAAGTGTATTTAGCTTATTAACAGACTACTGAGCTTCCAACAGAGAAACTCACGAAGATTTCTGAGAAAGATTCCCATTCACTTTTAACACGTTTATATGGTTTAGTGAAAAACGCACAAGCATTTCTCTCTGAACAGAAGCACTTTCTCTAAACTGTTCAAAGAATTGTTAGAAGTAAAAGCATTATTGCCCTACAGTCTAAATTTTGTACTATAAAAGATAAGCACATTCTTTTGAAGGTGTATTTAGCTTCTTAATAGAACTGTGTGTTTCCAAACAAGATATGCATGAAGCTTTCTGAAAAACAATCACATCACTTTTCAGGTTTCTATTCACTGTTAACACCTTAATATTGTTTTGTGAAAAATGCACATGCATTTTATCTGAACAGAAGCACTTTCTTTAAACTGTTCAAAGCATTGTTGGAAGTAAAAAGCGGTGTTCCCTTACACTCTAAATGATATACTTTAAAAGATATACACATTCTTTTAAAAGTGTATTGAGCTTCTTATGGATCTGTGAGTTTCCAACAAAGAAACACCCATGCTTTCTGAGAAAGAATCACATTACTTTTCAAATTTCTATTCACTGTTAACTTTATAAAGTTTAGTGAAAAATGCACAAGCATTTCTCTCTGAACAGAAGCACTTTGTATAAACTGTTCAAGGCATTGTTAGAAGAAAAGCAGTGTTTCCCTACACTATAAATGCTGTACGTTAAAAGATAAGCACATTCTTTTGAAACTGTACTAAGCTTCTTAATAGAACCGTGAGTTTCCAAACAAGAAACGAATGAAGTTTCATGAGAATGAATCACATTCCTTTTGAGATTTAAATTCACTGTTAAGACCTTTATAAGGTTTTGTGATAAAGCACATGCGTTTTTCTCCATACAGAAGCACTTTCTTTAAACTGTTCAAAGAATTGTTAGAAGTATAAGGTGTGTTATCTTTTATTCTAAATGCCGTACTTTAAAAGATAAGCACATACTTTCGAAAGTGTGTAGCTTCTTACAGCTCTGTGAGTTTCCAACCAAGAAATGCACAAAGCTTTCTGAAAAAGATTCACATTACTTTTTTGATTTCTGTTCACTGTTAACACCTTTATAAAGTTTTCCTCGAACAGAAGCACCTTCTTTCATCTGTTCAAAGCATTTTTTTGAAGTAAAATCAGTGTTTTGCTACAGTCTAAATACTGTACTTTAAAAGATAAGCACATCCTTTTGAAGGTGTATTTTGCTTCTTAATGGAACTGATAGTTTCCACCCAAGAAACGCACGAGATTTCTGAGAAAGAATCACTTTACTGTTCAGGTTTCTATTCACTGTTAACACCTTTATAAGGGTTAGTGAAAAACGCACATGTGTTTCTCTTCGAACAGAAGCAATTTCTTTAAATGGTTCAAAGCACTGTTTGAAGTAAAAGCAGTGTTCCCCTACACTCTAAATGCTGTACTTTAAAAGATAAGAATATTTTTGAAATTGTTTTCAGCTTCTTAATAGAACTGTATGTTTCCAACCAAGAAACTCATGAAGCTTTCTGTGCAAGAATCAGATTAATTTTCTGATTTCTATTCATTTTTAACACCTTTATAAGGGTTAGCAAAAAACACACATGCATTTTCTTGGATAGAAGCATTTCCTTTACAAAGTTCAAAGCATTTTAGAAGTAAAATCAGTGTTGCCCTACACTCTAAATATTATACTATAAAGATAAGCACATACTTTCAAAGTGTATTTTGCTTCTTAATAGACCCGTGAGTTTCCAATGAGGAAACAAAGGAAGCGTTCTGAGAAAGAATCACATTACTTTTCAGGGTTCTAATCACTGTTAACACATTTATAAGGTTTAGTTATGAATGCCCAAGTGTTTCTGAACAGAAGCACTTTCTCTAAACTATTCAAGTAATTGTTAGAAGTAAAAGCATTTTGCCCTACACTCTAAATGCTATACTATAAAGGATAAGCACATTCTGTTGAAAACGTATTTAGCTTCTTAATAGACCTGTGAGTTTCCAACCACGAAACACACGAAGCTTTCTGTGAAAGAATCACATTACTTTTCAGATTTCTATTCACTTTTAACACCTTTATTAGGGGTAGCTTAAAACGCACATGCATTCTCTCTGAAAAGAAGCACTTTCTTTAAACTGTTCAAATCATTGTTATAAGTAAAAGCAGTGTTCCCCTGTACTCTAAATGCTGTACTTTAAAATATAAGCACATTCTTTTGAAAGTGTTTTTTACTTATTAATAGAACTGTAAGTTTCCAACAAAGAAATGCACAAAGCTTTCTCAGAAAAAAAAATCACATTACTTTTTTATTCACTGTTAACACCTTTATAAGACCTAGTGAAAAATGCAAATGCATTTCTCTCCAAACAGAAGGACTCTCTTTATACTGCTCAAGGCATTGTTGGAAGTAAAAACAGAAGGCCTTTTTCAAAACAGTTCAAAGCATTGATTGAAGTAAAAACAATGTTCACCTTTACTCCAATTGTTCTAATTTAAAAGATAAGCACATTTTTTGAGAGTGTATGTAGCTTCTCAATAAAACTGTGAGTTTCAAACCAAGAACAGCATGAAGCTTTCTGAGAAAGAATAACATTGCTTTTCACGTTTCTCTCCGAACAGAAACACTTACTTTAAACTGTTCAAAGCAGTGTTAGAAGTAAAAGCAGTTCTCCCCTACACTCTAAAGGCTTTACTTTAAAAGATAAGCACATTCTTCTAAAAGTGTATTTAGTTTCTTAATAGAACTCTGAGTTTGCAAAAAAGAAATGAACGAGCTTTCTGAGAAAGAATCACATTAGTTTTCAGGTCCCTATTCACTGTTAACACCTTTACAAGGTTTAGTGAAAAACAGACATGTGTTTCTCTCCAAACAGAAGTACTTTTTAAAAACTGTTCAAAGCATTGTTAGAAGTAAGAGCAGTGCTCCCCTACACTCTAAATGCTGTACTTTAAAAAAAAATAAGCACATTCTTTTGAAAGTGTATTTAGCTTCTTAGTAGAAGTGTGAGTTTCCAATAAAGAAGCACAAAGCTTTCTGAGAAAGAATCACATTACTTTTGAGGTTTCTATTCACTGTTAACACCTTTATAAGGTTCATTGAAAAAGCATATGCATTTCTCTCTGAACAGACACACTTTCTTTAAACTGTTCAAAGCATTGTTAGAAGTAAGAGCATTGTTCCCCTACACTCAAAATACAGGACTTTAAAGATAAGCACATTATTTTGAATGTGTTTTTAACTTCCTACTAGAACTGAAAGTTTCCAATAAAGAAACTCACGAAGCTTTTTGAGAAAGAATCATATTACTTTTCTATTCACCATTAACAGCTTTATAAGGTTTAGTGAAAAAAACATGCTTTTTTTTCTCTGAACAGAAGTACTTTCTTAAAATTGTTCAAAGCACTGTTGGAAGTAAAAGCAGTGTTCCTCTACACTATAAATGCTTTACTTAAAAGATAAGCAAGTTCTTTTAAAAGTATATGTAGCTTCATAATAGAACTCTAAGTTTCCAACAAAGAAATGAATGAGCCTTCTGAGAAAGAATCACATTAGTTTTCAGGGCCCTATTAACTGTTAACACCTTTATAAGGTTTGGTGAAAAACACACATGTGTTTCTCTCCAAACATAAGTAATTTCTTTTAACTGTTCAAAGCATTGTTATAAGTGAAAGAAATGATTCCATACACTCTAAATATTGTATTTTAAAGGATAAGCACATTCATTTGAAATTGTATTTAACTTCTTAATAGAACTGTGAATTTGCTTCAAAGAAATGCACGAAACATTCTGAGAAAGAATATCATTACTTTTCAGGTTTCTATTCACATTTATACCTTTATAAGGTTTACAGAAAAACATGCATTTCTCTTTAACAGTAGCACTTTCTTTAAATTGTTCAAAGCATTGCTAGATGAAAAAACAATGTTCCCCTACACTCTAAATGCTGTACTTTAAAAAGATAAACACATTCTTTTGAAAGTGTATTTAGCTTCTACTAGAACTCAGAGTTTGCAACAAAGAAAGGTATGAAGCTTTCAGAGAAAGAATCACACTACATTTCTGCTTTCTATTCACTATTAACAGCTGTATAAGGTCGAGTGAAAAACGCACATGCATTTCACTTCAAAAAGAAGCACTTTATTTAAATTGTTCAAATCTTATTATAATTAAGAGCAGTGTTTCCCTACACTATAAATGCTATACTTTACTTTTTATTTTTTTCATTCAAAATTTTACACTTCCTTCCCATCACCCAGTCCCCTCCAGCTCCCCCTTCCCCCTCCTCACTCACCATGTTTCCTGAAGAAAGGGCATGGTACCATGCACTGTGGGAATTCTAAGGCTCTCCCCCCTCAATCCTGGCCTAGGAAGGTGTGCATCCAAATAGACTAAGTACCCAAAAGGATAATACATGCAGAAGAGATAGTTCCTAGTGCCATTATTGATGGCTTTTCAGTCAGCCCCCATTAGCAACCAAATTCAGAAAGTCTGGTTTGATCATATGCTCATTCAGTCCCAGTCCAACTGGATTTGGTGAGCTCCCATTAGATCAGGCACACTGTCTCAGTGGGTGGACCAGCCCCTCACGGTCCTAACTCCCTTGCTCATCTTCTCCTACGTTCTGCTATTCGACTGGACCTTGGGAGCTCAGTCCATTGCTCTGATGTGAGTGTGGGTCTCTGTCTCTATCTACATCCATCAGACGAAATTTCTATGGTGATGATCAACATATTCATCAATGTGACTATGGGACAAGGCTAGTTCAGGCACACTCTCCTCTGCTGCCCAAGTACCTAGCTGTGAACATCCCCGTGGAAACCTGGGATACCCTATAGAGCCAAGTCTCTTGCCAATTCTAAAATGACTCCCTAAATGTAGATATCTTATTCCCTTCACCAATATACACATTTCCTCCATCTCCATCATCCCGCTACCCACAAGCTCTCCGCCAGTCATTCCCTTCTCTCTTCTTCTTCCCCTTGACCCCTTCCCCAGGTACCCTTACCCCTACCCCTATCCCCACCCACATGCTTCAAACTTTTGCCTGGCGATCTTGTTTGCTTCCAATTTCCAAAAGGTTCTATATATGTTTTTCCTTGGTTTCACCCTGCTACTTGGATTCTCTAGGCTTCTGAGCTATAAGCTTAGTGTCCTTTGTTTATGGCTAGGGTTGACTAATGAGTGAGCACATACCATAATCATCATTTTGGGTATGGGTTATCACCCTGAGTATAGTGTTTTCTATTTCCATCAATTTGCTTGCAAAATTCAAGATGTCATTGTTTTTTAACCCTGAGTAATATACTAATGTGTATATATTCCACACATTCTTTATCCATTCTTCCATTGAGGGGCACCATTCAGTTAAGACTAAATACACTTTCAAAGGATTGTACTTACCTTTAAAACTAAAGAGAGAAACGCATGTTTGTTTCTCACATAAGCTTATAAAGCTGTTAGCAGTGAAGAGAATACTGAAAAGAAGATGTGTCTTTCAGACCTTCTTGTGTTTCTTTGGTGCAAACACACCATTGAGTTAAGAATTAAATACACTTTCAAAAGAATGTACATATCTTTAAACTAAAGAATTTACACAGAAATGGACCACTCCATTAATTCTAACAATGCTTTGAACAGAGTGATTCTCTTTAGAGAGAAACGCATGGTTGTTTCTCACAGAAACTTTTAAAGCTGTTAGCAGTGAACAGAATACTGTAAAGAAAATTCGCCTTTCAGAAAGCTTCTTGTGTTTCTTTGGTGCAAACTCACCATTAAGTTAAGAAACTAAATACACTTTCAAAAGAACGTACTTATCTTTAAAACTAAAGAATGTAGACAGAAATGGAACAGCCCAATTATTCCTAACAATGCTTTGAACAATGTGAACAGAGTGTTACCCTTTAAAGAGAAATGCATGTTTGTTTCTCAGATAAGATTATAACGATGTGAAAAGTGAAGAGAATACTGAAAAGAAGATGCGTCTTTCAGAAACCTTCTTGTGTTTCTTTGGTGCAAACTCACCATTCAGTTAAGAAGCTAAATACACTTTCAAAAGAACGTACTTATCTTTAAATATAAAGAAGATAGACAGAAATGCCTCACTCCATTTATGTCTAAGAATGCTTTGAACAATGTGAACAGAGTGTTTCTCTTTAGAGAGAAATGCATGAGTGTTTCTCACATGAGCTTATAAGGCTGTGAACAGTGAAGAGAATATGGTCTTTCAGAAACCTTCTTGTGATTCTTTGGTGCGAACTCACCATTCAGTTAAGAAGCTAAATACACTTTCAAAAGAACGTACTTATCTTTAAAACTAAAGAATGTAGACAGAAATGCCACACTCAATTTACTTCTAACAATGCTTTGAACAATGTGAACTGAATGTTTCTCTTTAGCGAGAAACGCATGCTTGATTCCTCAGAATCTAAGAAAGCTGTTAACAATGAAGAGAATACTGAAAAGTAGATGCCTGTTTCAGAAACCTTCTTGTGTTTCTTTGGTGCAAATTCACCATTCAGTTAACAAGCTAAATACACTTTCAAAGGAATGTACTTATCTGTAAAACTAAAGAATGTAGACAGAAATGCCACACTAGATTTATATCTAACAATGCTTTGCAATGTGAAGAGAGTGTTTCTCTTTAGAGAGAAACGCATGTTTGTTTCTCACCTAAGCTTATAACGCTGTGAACAGTGAAGAGAATAGTGAAAATATGTGTCTTTCAGAAACCTCCTTGTGTTTCTTTGGTACAAACTCACCATTCAGTTAAGAAGCTAAATACACTTTCAAAAGAACGTACTTATCTTTAAAATTAAGAACGTAGACAGAAATGCCACACTCCATTTACTTCTAACAATGCTTTGTACAATGTAAACAGACTGTTTCTCTTTAGAGAGAAACGATGTTTGTTTCTCACATAAGCTTATAACACTTTGAACAGTGAAGAGAATAAAGAAAAGAAGATGCGTCTTTCAGAAACCTCCTTGTGTTTCTTTGGTGCAAACTCACCATTCAGTTAAGAAGCTAAATACACTTTCTTTTTTTTTTGTTTTTTTTTTTTTAAAAAAATCTGATGAGGCCAAAGAAGGAACGGAGTAGGCACGGACAGGGTTCGAACCCGTGATCTTCGGTTTAGGAGACCGACGCCTTACCACTTGGCCACCGCGCCTGCGTTTAAATACACTTTCAAAAGAACGTATTTATCTTTAAAATTAAAGAATGTAGACAGAAATGCCACACTCCATTTACTTCTAACAATGCTTTGAACAATGTGACAGAGTGCTTCTCTTCAGAGAGAAACGCATGTTTGTTTCTCACATAAGCTGTGAACAGTGAAGAGAATACTCAAAAGAAGATGAGTCTTTGAGAGACCTTCTAGTGTTTCTTTGGTGAAAACTCAGCATTCAGTTAAGAAGATAAATAAACTTTCAAAGAACGTACTTATCTTTAAAACTAAAGAATGTCGAAAGAAATGCCACACCCCATGTACTTCTAACAATGCTTTGAACAATGTGAACAGACTGTTTCTCTTTAGAGAGAATCGCATGTTTGTTTCTCACCTAAGCTTATAACGCTGTGAACAGTGAAGAGAATAAAGAAAAGAAGATGCATCTTTCAAAAACCTTTTCGTGTTTCTTTAATGCAAACTCACCATTCAGTTAAGAAGCTAAATACACTTTCAAAAGAACGTACATATCTTTAAAACTAAAGAATGTAGGCAGAAACGCCACTCTCCATTTACTTCTAACAATGCTTTGAACAATGTGAACAGACTCTTTCTCTTTAGAG
>PVIU01024268.1:0-25790 GCA_004026605.1 Ondatra zibethicus
ATTGCCTTTACTGCAATACTGTGTGGGCAGCGAGGACATGTTGTGCATGCCGTCTTAGAATGCTCATATTAGTTGTTATGTCAACCAGATGCAGGTCTTACCCAGGCTAAGGGGCTGACCACTCTAGCCTGAGGACATACTCTTGAACAACAGCAGGAGTGGAGGCAGCCTGGTTGAAAGGGAATCCTTCAGATCTGTATGCAATTACCTGTGTGGACTGAGGAGGCTCTGGCTATCATTTCACAGCACTGAAGCAAGGAGTGGGTCTCTTGGGTTACAACCTTCAGGGCATGCTTTCTTGGGGCTGGCTCTACTTCATGAGGTTTTGCACCATACCTGACTCAGTTAAACAAGCCTGACTTGGACTGCAATTGGGAAGTTTGCTCACCTGTGCCATCAGAGGAGAGGTTCTACAATCCTCCCTAGAACTAGCATTTTATCTCCCAACCTTTAGGTTACAGCAACACAGAACCAGTCAAAATCAGACACATAATTATTCAGTTTTGACTTAGGGCCAAATGTAGCAATTCAGACTTGAGATATCCTTCTTTTGCTTTCAAATGAAATGATTTTTTCTCTTCTATTCAATTCTGAAGACTGTATAGTGTCTTTGAACTCCTCTATAACCTCATTATATCACAGTCCTTAGCTCAACAGCTTTAGCATCTTCTTTGATATTTATCTGGACTACCCCTTCTATTTAACCACAATGATATATTCTTTTGTGTAATATGTTTCAAAAAATGTGTATTTGTGTGTCAGCTGGGGAAGGAAACATTAGAGGACGTGATAGCTACCCCCTTAGGAGAGACATTTATTTTACTCTGAATTTCAAATAACAGGAAAGACGGGAGTCTTAAGTGTTTTTAAAAGCTAATACCTGATATGATAGTATATTTGCTTTTTTTTATTTGGCCATTCAATATGAAGATCAAGTTTTAAAACTATGAAAATTTCAAGTAATGATGGGCATAAATGGTACTTGGGGAAATTTGCAATTACTGTAATGTGCCTCTTCAGGAGAGGTTCTCAAAGTGGGATTGCTAAGTCCAAGAGTGAATATGTATATGTGATCTTTATAGATAATACTTCCAAGGTAATTTTGTTAAAATCTCCTCCAAAATCATCAGACCGTGTACATTCCCACAGGCACTACACAAGGTCGCCTGTTCCTACACAGATCTATCATGCACTACATTGGACAGCTGGGGATCTTTTTCTCTTGCCATTTTGATGGCTGAGAACTAATATCTCATTATAATTTAAATTTTAATTTTTCTTGCATAAACAAGTTTGAACATCTTTTCATGTGATTTCAGGTCATTTGCATTTCTTTTTCTGAAAACTTTTTTGTTTATTGAGTCTGTTTCTGTAAAGTTGTTGGCTTTGTTCTCTTCTATTTTTGAAGCCTCTCACTTTGTTAGGAAAACTCAGAATTCATTTGTATTATTATAACTATGTTTTAGTGTTTTATATAATGTGTTCTTTTAAACTTGCTTGTGGTATTTTTGAAATATAATGCTTTTCATGATGTATGTATTTTAGTTCATCATAAAGCTTCTAGATTTTGAGGAATAGATTAAAATTATTTCTCAACTCACAAATTATAAATGATTCACCTAAAGATTTCCTGACAATTTTACAATTTTACTTAAATTTTGTGACCATTTGAAAATCTACATTAGTGGCAATGACAAATATTGTCTTTTGTAAGCCATACTGAAATCACTGATTTAAATATTTTTTCCCTATTGAATTCCAGTTTTCTCTGTGCTGCTAAATTTCCATGCATAACTAGATATGCTTTTAGATTCCTTTTTTTTAAAAAAAGTATAATTCATTTTCTTATGTTATTTGTTTGAGAATTTTGTACAACACATATTATCATATTCATCCTCTATCCCTTAGCTCTTCCCAGACCTATCCCTTTTGCTTTCTTACACAATTTGTTATCCATAAGTTAATCCCCTTTTCTGAGAAAATGCCATATTGACTTCCAAAGTGACTGTACAAGTTTGCACTCCCACCTGCAATGGAGACGTGTTCCCCTTGCTCCACATCCTCTCCATGACAGCAAGAGTTGTCACTTGTGTTTTTGATCTTAACCATTCTGACAGGAGTCGTTTTGATTTGTACTTCCTTGATGGCTAAAGATGTTAAACATTTTTTTTAAGTGTTTCTTGGCCGTTTGAAATTCTGCTGTTGATAATTCTTTGCTTAGATCTGTATCCCACTTTTTAATTGGATTATTTAGTTTGTTGATGTCTAGTTTCTTGACTTCTTTATATATTTTGGAAATCAGCCCTCTGTCAGATGTGGGGTTGGTGAAGATCTTTTCCCATTCTGTCGGCTGCCATTTTGTTCTATTCATGGTATCCTTTATCTTACAGAAACTTTTCAGTTTCTGAAGGTTCTATTTACTAAGTGTTGATCGTAGTGTTGGCTTTATTGGTGTCTTGTCCAAGAAGTTGTCTCCTGTGTCAATGTGTTCAAGGCTACATCCTACTTTCTCTCCTATCAGGTTCAGTGTATCTACTGAACTGCGGGAATGAGACATGAATGATTAGGTTGCAGAGCCATGGAGGTGAAGAACTGAAAGAGACTACTAGAAACAGGGGCATTTCGGAGTCAGGTTAAAAACATGGCACAAGAGAATCTCCCCAGAATCTACAAGGATGACCCCTGCTGAGACTCCTAGAAATAGCAGACACATAGCCTCAACTGGCTATCACCTGTGATCAGACTGATACCCAGCTCAATTGTCATCAGAGAGGCATTCTCCAGCAATTGATGGAAACAGATGCAGACCACAGCCAAACATTAGGAGGAATTCGGGGAATTCTGTAGAAGTTGGGGACAAAGGATTGTGGGAGCCAGAGGGGTCAAAAACACCACAAGAACAACTATAGAGTCAACTAACTTGGGCTCATAAGAGCTCACAGATAACCAGGGAGCCTTCATGAGGCTGACCTAGGCACTCTGCATATATATTATAGTTGTAGTTTGGTCCTCTTGTGGGACTCCTAACAGTAGGAGATACAGCTTTATTTGTTAAAAACCAGAACCTGGAAAGCACCTAGATGTCCTACAACTGAGGAATGGATAAAGAACATATGGTACATTTACACAATGGAGTATTACTTACCTGTTTAAAAAATAATATGTAATTTTCAATCAAATGGATGGAACTAGAAAAAATTATCATGAGTGAGGTAACCTAGACCCAGAAAGACAAACTTGTACTCACTCATAAGTGGATATTAGCTGTAAAGTAAAGGATAACCATGCTACAACCCACAGACCCAGAGAGACTGGCTAGTTCTATGTCCACTTGACACAAGCCAGAATTACCTGAAAGAAGGGAACTTCAATAAAGAAAATGCCTTGATAAGGTCCATCTGTAAGGCATTTTGTTGATTAAGGATTGACTGGGGAAGGCCCAGCCCACCATGGGTAGTAGTCCTATGTTCTGTAGGAAGGCAGGCTGTAAAACAGTGGGGAGAAGCCAGTAAGCAGCACCCCTACATGACTTCTACATCAGTTCCTGCCTCTAGGATCTTGCCCTGTTTGAGTTCCTGTGCTGCCGTCCTTCTATAATACACTACTGGGTGGAAGTGTAAGGCAAATAAACCCTTTCCTCCCCAACTTGTTTTTTGTCATGGTGTTTTTTTTTTCAACAATAGTAACCCTAACTAAGACAAATTCATACCAGGTGAGTAGGATATAGCCTTGACACACCTGAGTATTTAGTTATTGGGAGTCTTTTGGCAGATCTTTGGAACTCTGGGACAGAAAAGCCATTGAATGTTGCAAGCTCAGAAAGTTCTTCTGCAGTACCTTGGAGAGCAGTTAGACAATGAAGGCTTCTCCAGAAGGAAGAAAAGACTTTATTGGGGATTTTGCATGAAGAATCTGTGGTTTCTGATCAGTTGGAGCTGAAGAATAAGTTGTGACTAGCAAGAGACCAACCATTAAAGTGGTTCAGCTCCTAGAAGCTGTGTCCCAGATGTGGCCAAGGTTGTGCCTCATACTAGAAGTCAAATTTGGTAGTGTGAGAGTCACCCAGGTGGTGCTGGTTTTGAAGGCATGAGAGGGTCATTGAAAGCAGCCAAGACTTGGAAGTGTGTGGTAGGGTTGGAGTCTCTGAAGAGCACCCAGAAGAGCTATCAGCCCAGCCATAGCAGAAGATGCCAGCATTTTGGAGATGGCAGTACAATAGGATGACCACCACCACCAGAAGCAGCTGTGGAGTGGAGTCAGCTGGAGCCTGGAAGATAAGCTGTGTGTGCTTCAGAGGACAGAGCCTGAGGAGTGACCCAAACCCTTCGGAAGAGCGTAAAAGATCATGAGTGAATCCCAGACATTTGACATTATTTACACTCAGTGTCAAATTGAGTTGAGTTTGGGTTTGCTTTCTTCAGATTGTGACTGTGCCCCGATTCTTCCCTCTTGAAGTTATGGCTATGCTGTACAGCTAAAGAAACCAAGAGAATGTGAGGAGTCCTATCGGAGCAAGGCACAATATCAATACAACAGGAGGAGATCAGGGAAATAACTCTATGTAAATATGTCTTACCAATTTTTGACAAAAAGAACAAGAATAATTCATGGAATAGGTTTCAATTGGACAACTATAGGCAAGTAATACTATAACCTCGTTCAAAAATCTTATATAACATACAGATTAATGAAAGATACAGTATAAATGTAAATATAAAATGTAAAACATAAATCTTTTTGAAGAACCACAGAATGTCTTCAGGATGTTGGTCAGATAGAAGTGCTTTCGTTGTCAAGATATCATCATAAGAGAAAATACTGATAAAATGGCTATCTGAATTAAAGTTTTCTGTCTTTTCAGATATTAAAAAGACAAACTACATAAAGGCTAGAGAAAACATGTTCAAATTATGCATATCATGGGCATGGTGACACAGGCTTATAAAACAGGAACTGAGTAAACAGTTACAGGCTCATCCCTGGGGCTTACTGGCCACCAAAGAGTCTAACCTATGTGGCAATCCTCAGGAAAAAGCCAGGTGTCTGGGTTTGGTGGCAGAGGCAGGCAAATGTCTATGAGTTCAAAGCCATCTTGGTCTGCATAGAGTTATAGAATGATACTCCATCTTAACAAACAAAAACCAAGGTGAACAATCTCTGAGGAATACACCCCAGGATGACCACTGTCTTTGAAATAAATACATAGGCACACAAACTCACACATATGTACCTACTTTCTCTCTAACTTTGCCTCTCTTTGCCTCTCCCTCTTTCTCTGTCTCTCTCTCTCTGTCTCTGTCTCTCTCTCTCACACACACAACTAAAAGTCATGTATGCTGCAGTAAATTGTACTTAGAATTCAGATGCTCAGCAAATTACAAAGGGCTTGTGCCTTAGTAAATTCATTGTCATTTTGAAATGAAATATCAGAAGTAGAAAATGCTTTGGTATGCCCACAAACCCATTTTATAATAATATGCAGAATACCTTCTATATACATGTATACGGTATTTTATAAACATGACCTGGGGTGATTTATCCTTCTCAAGGTCAAGATTCTCACCATCTATTATTTCTATAATATACATTTGTCTATCTAAGTTCAAACAGCTTTGTTTGTATCAGCCCAAGAGAATTTGGGTTGTTATCAATATTGGGTTGTTACAATTCTCTTTAGTGATCAGATAGCTAAACTGTGTGACACACACTACTTAAAACTATACTTAAAAGTAAAAAACTGTTGACAGGAATTAGCTACAGCTCAAGGGCAGTATAAGTAAATAAGGCAGACCACAAAGAACATGCAAGATTCTATTTATATAACATTCTTTTAATAAAAAAATTATACAATGTATTCTGGTAATGCTTTTTCCTTCCCCCAACTCCTCCCAGGTCCTTTCTACCTCACCACCCACTCAACACTATGCCCTTTCTTTACTTCTATCTTTAAAAAACAAATAAATCAAGAAATAAAGATAACAAAAATATCCCACAAAAATGTATGCCAAAATATAAATGCAAATACCAATAAGACAAAATATGCCCAGACAAAACAATATGAGATTAAAAAGTCTACAAAAACACCATTGAGTTTGCTTTATGTTTGCCAAAAATGAGCAAAATATGTATGCACACAAGGTAATTGCTAGGAAAATTACAGATTAATTTACCCTTTGACCCAACAATTCTACTTCTAGGAATGAATGTCAAAATCTACATTGACATGAAAAAAATCATATTATCCTGGTTTCTTTCCAAGAATATTTTAAATATTCATAGAAAATTGGGAACAACCCATATAGCTATGCAAGACAGGCAGTTCTAAACAGTATTATTTCAACATCTTAATTTGGAACTTTCTGTAATATTATATCATCTAAAAATAAAAAGATAGTGCTTGCCTCAGCAGCACAAATACTAAAATTAGAATGATATAAATATAGAAGATAAAATGTGCATAGCTTGCTACCATTTGTCTAAAAAATGTCAGAATATAAAACTGTGTATGTAAGTGCTTGGATGTCTATATTTAACTATGGTGGGGTAAAAGAGAATAGAAATTTTATAGAAGGAAAAAGTTAGAAACTATATTTCTTTGAATGTACTCTGTTCTACAAACTTGATTTTAGAGTAAGATTCTTGAACATTTGAAAAGTTATGTAGAAAAGGCGAAACTAGTTTTCTTCCTGTTTGGTGAAACAGCCTGAGAAGAGCTTGGATAGTTGACTAAAATCCCAATCATCTGACTATGTGTCCATAGCAGAATATTCTCTCAGAAGAAATGGAAACAAAATTTCTTAAACTCATACAATAAATATACTGTGGATAACAGTCCTGTTATGCTTGTTTCTTTTTAAAAACCATTTGGTATGTGTATTGTGAAATTCATCTAACAAGCAAGTGTGTGATGTTCTATTGCTTCTCACCATGTCCTAAAGTATTGTTTTTTCCACTTACTTTTAATTTTTTTTAAAAAAGAAAACATACAATCTTTTAAATTTACATACCAATCCCAGTTCCCACTCCCTCCCCTCCACCCAATCCCTCCACCTTCTCCCCTCTCCCCTACATCCACTCCCCAGAAAGGGCAATGCAAATTGCTCCAAGGAAGGACAAGGTTTTCCCCATTATATCCAGGGAGCAAGGTATGCATCCAAAGAGAATGGGTTCCAAAATGTCAGTACAAGCAGCAGGGACAAATCCTGGTGCTGCTGACAATAGCCCCACAGTCTGCTCCAGCCATACAACTGCCACCCACATTCAGAGGGTCTAGTTGGTCATATGCTGGTTCCTTCCCTGTCCGAGAGTTGGTGAGCTCCCATTAGCTCAGGTCAGCTGGTTCAGTGGGTTTCACCATCAAGTTCTTGACCTCTTTGTTCATATTCTTACTCCTTCCACTCTTCAACTGGACTTTGGGAGCTGAATCCAGTGTTCCGCTGCGGTTCTCTGCCTCTGTTTCCATCAGTTGCTGGATGAAGGTTCTATGGTGACATTTAAGACAGTCATTGATCTAACTATGAGCAAGGCCAGTTCAGATACCCTCTTCACTATTGCTTAGGGTAATCTTATCTGGGATCATCCTTGTGGATTCCTGGGGATTTTTCTAGTCCCAGGTTTCTTGCTAGCCTCATAATGTTCCCTAAATCAAAATATCTCTTTTCTTGCTCTCTGTCACTGTCCTTCTTCCTTCTGAATATTCCAGTCCCTCAAGTTCTTCTCCTCCCTCCTCATCTCGCATCCTCTTCCCCTTACACCCTCCCTTCTTTGCCCACTCCTATGGTCCCAATTTTGTCATGAGATCTTGTCTATTTCCCCTTCCAAGGGGATCTATATATGTTTCTTTTAGGGTTCACTTTGTTACTTAGCTTCTCTAGGGTCGTGGACTATAGGCTCATTATCCTTTGCTTTACAGCTAGTATCCACTTATAAGTGAGTACATACCATGCTCATCTTTCAGGAGCTGGGTTACCCCACTCAGCATGATTTTGCTAGCTTCATCCATTTGCATGCAAATTTCAAGATGTCTTTTTTTTTTCTGCTAAGTCGTACTCCCTTGTGTAAATGTTGACAATCTACTGATGGGTATACAGCCCAAACCTACCCTTGATGAATAGTGACACTCCCTTGGATCAAATTAAATTTTCATTTGCAAGTGGTTCCCAATTGGAGAGAGTTTCTGGTTTTGGGCTGGAGACATGTGTCCACTTCACCTTTCAGTTTTAATACCCCAGCTGTTGTAGACTCATGCAGGTCCTCTGCATGCTACCCTTAGTCTCTCTGAGTTCATATGTGTGCCGGTCCTGTTTTGTTTAGAAGGCCTTGTTTCCTTGGTGTTATCTATCCTCTCTGACTCATGCACTCTTTCTGTCTCCTCTTCTTTCCAGTTCTCTGAGTCCCAAGAAGAGGGATTTGATGGAGACATCCTGTTGAGAACTGAATGCTCCGAGGCCTCTCATTCTCAGCATAATGTCTAAATGTAGGCTCAATATTTGTTTCTACTGCTACAGAAGGATGCTTCTCTGATGATGGCTGAGAAAGGCTCTGATCTATGAACACAACAGAATGGAACCGTGTCACTTTATTTCTATCTTCCTTTAATATTTGCTTATCTCTAGGTTCCAGGGCTAGCTACAATCAGGTTCTTGATCACTCAAGCAGCATTGGGTATGGGTTCCATCTTGTGGACTGGGCCTTAAGTCAAATCAGATACTGGTTGGTTACTCCCAAAATCTTTATGCCACCATTCCACTAGAATACCTTGCAGATTGGAAAACATATTAGATTGGATTGGAGTTTACATTTTTCCATTGGTGCAAAGAAAACTAGCTCATGGGGTGAAAGCTATAGGTAAGCAACCTTTGTTTTTCCATTTAAGGCCCAGAAATGGGGACTTGTTGTCCACTTGTGGAGAACAGCTATAGCCTTGACAATAGCCTGGGTTTTGTGAGGATTCTCATAAGACCCCTTTAGCATACAACTCAACCAGCTATAGTCCATTTGGTTGAAAATATAGCATGATAAACCAGTAGTGAAGAACTTCCATATCACAGATTTTATTTTTAAGTGACTTTTTTCATCAAAATAACCATAGCTATCTTCAGAGGGGCTAATTACAATCATAAAGCATGAAAGATCTAAGAATATTTTTGTAAAACTGTGTCATAGTGGATAACAACTTCCTGAAGTCAACTCAAGTATGTTTTTATTGGTCATAAGTGAAGGTAATTTTCACACTATAGCTGGTTTCTAAGATCACTGGTTTCTAAGATCACTGAACACACAAGTAGGTAAAACTACAGGGTACAAAAAATGATACCTAAAGATAAAAAAAAATCCACTTTGGTCATCTTTGGAACGATGGGAAAAATTAAACATGGAATCAGCATTCCATACTACTAAGTCAGCAGAAAGCATACAAGGCACTTCTCTCATTATCGAAGTAGTCTAGCTGAAATGGACACAATGTGCCTGTCAAATTGCCTCCTAAATAACTATGATTATGCCATAGATTAGTGTTGCTATCGACTTTGGTCACTGAAGACTCTTTGTGCGGCGGTCAGTGATGACTGCAGAGACTAATATAACTTGTCCAAGTGTTGATAATAAATGACTGCTGAGAGCCAGGACACAAGCAAAACATCTGTACCACATCCTCTGCCCTAATTTCAGCCTTCAATGTGACCCAGCATAGAATCATTTCAGGTAGCTTCAACTAAGAGATTGGCCAAATCAGTTTGGCCTCTGCTTATGAGGGATTATACCGATTGAAGACTGATGTGAAACAAGCCTATTTTGGGCAGAAGCGTCACTAAGCAGGTGGGTCTGAGCTATATAAGAATGTTAGCTGAACAAGAACCTGAGTGACATGGAGAAGAAAGCCAGGAACCACTGTTCATCTAGAGTTTCTGTTTGAGGTCCTGCTTTGACTTGTCTCAGTGATTGATCTGGGAGTGTAAGTAACCAAACCCTATCCTTTCCCATGTTGCTTTTCATCATGATATTTATCACAGCAACAAAGATCAACCTAGAACATCCTTCATGGATCATTGCAGAAAAGAAAGAATATAGGAGTTAGAGGAAGGGAGGCAAGGAAACTTAACTCCAAGTACCGTGATGTTGCTGCTGCATGCTTGAGCTCACAGTAGCTATGGTTACCGGCATAAGATCTCAACAAGAATGGGCCTATGAACACCCTGTCATTGAAGGCAGAAGGGCTCATAGGCCATCACCCTTCACTGAGGATGTATATGTAGTTATAGTTGATTTGGGAGGAAGAAAGATTTTCCTCAGTGTCATATCCACTGGCAAGGTGCCCATATGTTCATTAACCAAGCTTCACCCATGCTTCAGCAAACAACCTTAAGGAAACTCATTGGATCACAAAATAGATAGCAAAACCCAGTAATCATGAAAGAACAAAGGGAATCATAGGAAAGAGGCAAAAGATTAGCATGAGTGGAAGGGGGTGAGAGAAGGTAAGTGGGGTGGTGAGTTTGATAGTAGTGCATTCTATACATGCACAAACATTTCATAATGATGAAACCACATTATAATCTCAAATATAATAAAGTGGATAAACACAATTTCCCTTAAAATATAATATAACATATTTATACATAATTAATATATGCTAATTAAACATGTAAATACTGTTCTAACTAATAAATGAGAAAATGATACCATAGGACACTGGGATCTTCATGGCACCTAATGAATTCATACATCTAAGCACTCCAATAATCAACTACTGCTACCATTATAGAAATATACCAGTGAAAATTGCACAGTCATTTATGCAATATGTAAATTTATGTATAGATGAATCTTGACCCCAGCAAAATCAGTTCCAAATCCCACCAGAACTGCAGATCAACTTAGTAAAGATGTGGAGATGAAATAGTATGTTGGACAACAGATGCTTAACAATATCACTGGGATGCATTTAGCAGAATTCCACTTACAGGAATCAAAATAGGACAAATGAAGAATTTTCTTTGCCTTTGAATGTAAGTGACAAGGAGAGGTGGCAAATGATTCAGGAGCCTAAACCTGAAAGTCATGTGCTTACTAATGCACTGTGTGCAACTTATTTTCATATCGGTTCAGAAAACATGCAAGACACCATACTCAAACTAAGATTGTCTTACAAACTTAAGATTTTAAATGGCATTAGAAAAAATTAGTGTATTGGCATTTCATTTGTATTTTAATAAATAAAGCTTGCCTGATAATCAGAAAAGTAAAACAGCCACCTTGCTCAGCCTTACAGACCAGGCAGCCATGACACGCACATTTCATCCCAGTAGACACAATGACACATACTTTTAATTCCAGTAGCCATACTAGCTTGTCATAGAAACCAGGTGGTAATGGTGTGCACCCTTAATCCCAGAACTAGAGAGGACTATAAAATGGGAGGAGACAGCTCTCAGTCTCAGTCTCATTCTGAGACTCCTAAAGGGAGGATCACCATCTCAAACTGAGGTAGAGGTAAGAGACAACAGCTAGCTGTTTTATTTTTCTAACCTTCAGGTTGAACCCTAGTTTCTGTCTCTGAGTTTTTATTAATCGTGTTTCAAATTAGCAATTTATTTAACAAATTAATAGAGGGAAATATAAATGTTCCTTAATGTGAGAAGGAAATCTGTAGCATTGTACAGCAAATACCAAATCTTTGAGATCTGTGGTGAGATAACAATAGTCACTGTTTAAGATGAAAACCATAAAATCTGACAGAAAAATCATGATAAATGTCTAAATGATTATAATTATAGGCACTCATGTGTTGTGGAATGTTATTTAAAGATGTGTTACATTTGTTTATACTGTAGAACATGTTTGTTTTTTGTGATGCAAAGATTGCTGCATTCTTTTATGTTGTATTTATTTAATTCTATGTAGCTGTGTTATTTTGCCTGATTGGTCTAATAAAAAGCTGCCAATAGCTAGTCAGGAGAAAGGATAGAAGGTACTGTCAGGCAGAGAGAATAAAAGAGAAGGAGAAGCAAGAGGAGGAGGAGAGGAAGACTCCAGGGGCCAGCCGCTCAGACTCCACAGCAAACCATGGAGAAAGATAGAAAGGTATACAGAAACGGAGAAAGATAAATGTCCAGAAGCAAAAGATAGACAGGATAATTTAAGTTAAAAAGAAAAAAAACCTGGCAAGAAACAAGCCAAGCTAAAGCTGGGAATTCATAAGTAAGAAAAAGCCTTTGTGTGTTATTTATTTGGGAGCTGGGTGGCGGGCCCCCAAAAGAGTCAAGAGTAAAAAACAACCAACAAAATTTTGGCATACCAACATGGGGCTCTCCAATTTCCATAGGGCCTGAGAAAGCTAACAAAAAACATGGGAGAAAAGGATAGGGCTCATTTAAGAGTGCTGCTGTTCAGTTGGCAGCACTAAGTAGAAATGGCAAGATAAGTAAAAACCGCTTGTGGAAGTGCAGGTACTGGCTTCCAAAGACAAGAAGGATGAACACAGTTTTGGGTCACTCACCTGTGACCAGGCTCCAAGCTTTAGTGGCTCTCACGAGCTGAAAAGTAGGCAGGGTCAGCTGCCAAAGTTGTGCAGAACCCAGTGTAGCTTAGCAGCTTAAAGTTTGCTCACATGATAAAAGACAAACAAACAAACAAAAAACTAGAGGTAATGCAGTAAAATAGGTCCATACAGAAAAAAAAAATCTCTAAACAGGTTCCAGTGTAAATACAATGGCTGGGGCTTAATAAAGAAAAGAAAATAGGTATAGACAGTCATAGAAAAAAATAGTGTAAAAATTAATAACATCTTTAAAGAGATCGTAAGGGTACTATAAGAGAAAAAGGGCCATGTAAGATGGGAAATACACAGGGAGTCTAGATCCAGTATACTGTTGATTTTGAACTTTTTGATTGCCAATGGGCAAAAAAACAGCTGCTGGGAGACATAGGATTGTGAGCAGGACTGTAGAATTGAGCTCAATTTAGGCTAACTTAATTTTAAAAGAGAAGTCAAAGAATGTATTTGTCAAATGGAAATCAAAAATACTTTGGAGAAGAGGTTTAGCATTTTTCCCCCACAGTAAACAAGAGCTGTAGATTCGTTAATATGGATCAGGTTATATCAAGGGAAACCTTCTGAAACATTGCAGGTGATACTTATTAACAATCATTACCACTGGTCTTCCAAGGACTTGGCCTTTATCTCAGTATTCTCAGGAATTCTAAAGATGCTTTGCCCATAGACAAGAGGAAGCAGTCAAGAAAAACAACATCCACATTAACAGTAAATGATATGGGAGGCTGTTGGCTATTTGGTGGGTTATGGATATTTGTTTTCATAACCCACCATTATACTATATTTAGGAGAATATAGTATAATGACACACATTTAAAATATTTTTTGCACTGCATATAGGTTTCTACTCTTGTTCAAGGTATTGTACCTATGCAGGTCATTTAAAAATGTAAGATAAAATTCTTGGTTTTGAAAGCTATTATTGTAAAATATTTAGAATAATCAAGAAACACAGATTAGTAATTAGTCACTTAATTAAATTTGTACATATTTTCAGTATGTTTTCAAGATCAGATGGGGATATATTTTATATAGATAGATGGTCTTCAAACACTTCAAAGACCTTTCTAACATCTTTTTTTTTTAAATAAAATGAGACCCATATGCTCTTTTATTTATTTATTTCAGAGAATATGATGCGCACCAAAGAAATTTCTTATGGAGTTTGCTTTCATTGTGGCAAAGCTAGCCATTAGGGAGAGAAACTGCTGTTGCCAAGACTACATGATAATATACTGTACAAACTTTATATTCAATACACACAGGAAAAAGACTATTGAACTTTGCCCAAATAAGGCAGAATACTTGTTAAAGATATCTGCTTCACATAAGAGTCTGCCAGATATTCTGCAGGACACAGAGGACAGCAACTTATAAACTTTGCCAATACAAGGCAGGATACACCTTCAAAATTCCTGCTTCACAGACAAGTCTGCCAGATACTCTAGGCCTATAGACTGAAGATAGATGCCCCAATGTTTTAGAGGAACTTTAAATGACTGTCAGGACAGCCAGATGTTTCTGTTGTTGGGTAATATTATATCCTCCTGAGTCTTTGATGGAGCAGAAGACTAGATTCTTGAAGTTATCCTTAGTTATGATAGAAAGTCAATTAGATATTAAATTTGGATTCACTAAAATAAGATAGATAATCGAGTATTTTCTCTGAATGTGCTAAATACAAATGGTTTGAATATTGTAAATATAATTCTTACTTTTTTCTGGGTGAAGTCTCCTATTGGAAGGTGGTACCAGTCTTTTTTTTAATTGTTTTTATTGAGCTATATATTTTTCTCTACTCACCCTATCTTCCTGCCTCCTCCCCGTCTACCCTCTCCCATGAACCCCACACACCTAAATAGAGATCTTATCTTTTTCTACTTCACGTGTAGATGTATGTCTTTCTTAGGATTCTCTTTGTTGTCTAAATTCTTTGGTGTTGTGAATTGTAGGATGGTTTTTCTTTGCTTTATGTTTATAAGCCCCTTATGAGTGAGTACATATTATATTTGTTTTTCTGGGTATGAGTTACCTCACTCAATATGATCTTCTTTAGATCCATCCATTTGCCTGCAAATTTCAAGATGTCACTTTTTTCCCCAGTGAGTTGTACTCCATTGTATAAATGTACCACATTTTCTTTATCCATTCTTTGGTCGAGGGTCATTTAGTTTGTTTCCAGGTTCTAGCTATTACAAATAATGCTGTAATGAACATAGTTGAGAACATTTCCTTGTGGTATGATTGGGTATGATTATCCAAAAGTGATAATGTTGGGTCTTGAGGTATGTGTTTCCTAATTTTCTGGAAAAAAAAAAGTCATACTGATTTCCAAAGTGGCTATACAATTTTGCATTCCCACCAGCAATGCAGGAGGGGTCCCTTTACCCCAGCATAATCTATCATCAGTATTTTTTATCTTGACCATTCTGACAGGTATAAGATGGAATCTCAGAGTTGTTTTGATTTGCATTTCTCTGATGACTATGGATGTTGAACATTTCCTTAAGTGGCTTTCAACTATTTGAGATTTGTCTATTGAGAGTTCTCTGTTTGGGTCCATACCACATTTTTTTTATTGGATTGTTTGTTCTTTTGATGGCCAGTTCCTTGATTTCTTTGTATATTTTGGAAATCAGTCCTCTGTTCAATGTGGAGTTGGTAAAGATCTTTTCCCATTCTGTAGGCTGCAATTTTGTCCTGTTGATCATGTCCTTTGCTTTACAGAAGCTTCTCAGTGTCAGAAGGTTCCATTTATCAATGGTTTCTCTCAGTGCCTGTGCTCCTGGAGTTATTTTTAGGAAGTGGTCTCCTATGCCATGCATTCAAGTGTACTTCCCACTTTATCTTCTATGTGATTCAGTGTGGTTGGCTTTATGTTGAGTTCTTAGATCCATTTGGACTTGAGTTTTGTACATGGTGATAGGTACAGGTATATTTTCATTCTTTTACATGTTTATATCTAGATATGCCAGCACTATTTGTTGAATATTTTTTCTCTTTTCTATTTTATAGTTTTTGCTTCTTTGTCAAAAATCAGGTGTTTGTAAGTGTTTGGATTGATATTTGGGTCTTCATTTGATTCCACTGGTCCTCCTATCTGTTTCTATGGCAATACCAGGCTATTTTCATTACTCTAGCTTTATAGTAGAGTTTGAAGTCAGGTATTGTGATGCCTGAAGAAATTTATTCATTGTACAGGATTATTTTGGCTATTCTGCGTATTTGCTTTTCCATATGAAGTTGAGTACTGTTCTTTTGAGGTCTGTGAAGAATTTTGCTGGGATTCTTCTGGGCCTTGCATTGAATCTGTAGGTTGCTTTTGTAAGATTACCATTTTTACTGTGTTAATGCTGCCTACCCAGGAGCATGGGAGATCTTTCTATTTTCTAGCATCTTCTTCAGTTTCTTTCTTCAAAGATTTAAAGTTCTTGTCATACAGGTTTTCCACTTGTTCAGTTAGAGTTACTCCAAGATATTTTATGTTATTTGTGGCTATTGTGAAGTATGATGTTTCTCTGAATTGTTTCTCAGCCCATTTATATCTGTATAAAGAGCGCTACTAGTTTTTTTTTTTTTGAGTAAATCTTATGTCCTCCTACATTACTGAAGGTGTTTATGAGTTGTAGAAGTTCCCTGGTTGAATTTTTGGGTCACTTATGTTTACTATCATATTGTCAGCAAATAGTAAGAGTTTGACTTCTTCTTTTCTGATTTATGTCCCCTTGGTCCCCTTTTGTTCTCTTATTGCTCTAGCTAGAACTTAAAGTGCTATATTGAATAAATATGGAGGGAGTGAACTACCTTGTCTTGTTCCTGATTTCAGTGGGATCGCTGGAAGTTTCTCTCCATTTAGTTTGATGTTAGCTAAAGGCTTGCTATATATTGTCTTTACTCTGTTTAGAAATGCCCCTTATATCCCTGATCTCTCCAAAACTTTAATCATGGAGAAGTGATGGGTTTTGTAAAAGGCCTTTTCAGCATGTAATGAAATGGTCACATGTTTTTTTTCTTTTCAGTTTGTTTCTATTGTGGATTACATTGACAGATTTTCATGCTGTTTGAGAACTGTTTTTATTGTATATAGTTTTAGTATGTTAAAGTTAAAACATTTCATTTTTAAATTGCTTTTATTGAGCTATATATCTTTCTCCTCTCCCCTCTCTTCCTCCCCTCTTCATTTCTTCCCTCTCCCATTATTCCCACACTCCCAGTTTACTCTGGAGATCTTGTCTTTTTCTACTTCCCACATAGATTAGAAAAGCATTTCATTTTTATTTATGCAAAAAGTGGGGGAAATGTTGTGTAATATTATTTTAAAATGTGTTACATTAGCTTAAACTGTGGAACATTTGTTTTAATGATGCAAAGATGTATTGCATACTTTTATTTTGTGTTTGTCTAACTCTGTGAAGCTGTGTTAATTTGCTTGTCTAAAACAAATGATTGGTCTAATAAGGAGCAGAATGGCCAATAGCAAGGCAGGAGAAAGCATAAGTGGGGCTGACAGGAAGAGAAAATAAAAGAGAAGGAGAAGCAGGAGGAGGAGGAGAGGAAGATTGCCAGGGCCAGCTACCCAACGACACAGCAAGTTACAGAGAAAGAAAGAAAGAAACAAAGAAAGAAAGAAAGGAGGGAAGGAAGAAAGAAAGGAGGGAAGGAAGGAAGAAAGGGTAAGCAGAAATAGAGAAAGATAAAAGCCCAGAGGCAAAAGATAGATTGGATAACTTAAGAAAAGATGGCAGGAAACAAGCCAAGCTAAGGGTAGGCATTCATAACTAAGAATAAGCTTTCATGAGATTTATTTGGGAGTTGGGCGGCAGGCCTCCCAAAGAGTAAAAGAGTAAAAACAACCAGCAATAGTCATAGGATCACTAAATGAAGTCAAATATTTTTGCTTGAAACTTGTTTACACTCTGTGTGTCTGCAAGGTCATGGTGGCAGATCTATTAACTATTGTGATTTATATTACAGCTCATGAAATATTATAGAGAATAAAGTTCAAGCTCTATTAAGTAATAAAAGCCCCCCTTAGTCATGACTCTGACTGCTCCATGCACATTTCTCCTGTCCTATAGCTCCTTCATTCTCCTTCCTGGAGTTACTGCGGCGCATGCCTATCTTGACTGCATGTTGGACTACACTTCTACTATAGTGCTTTCAGTGAAGTATAGTTCAATTTTCCATTCTCTGTTTGCTCCTAGAAGTCTTTTTATGGCTGGTCATGGAACTTTTACAGAGCAGTCCAGTGTTCCCTTTTAACTGGGAAGATAAATTCTTGCAGCAGGAAATGGAAGCAAGAACTGAGCTTGCAGTGGCAGTGGCACTTTCCATTGCAGGTCCTTACGCTGACTTTCACGAGGGGAGGGAGAGAACCTTAGAGTTGGGAATCTTGCCAGCCCCTTCTGTCACTCATTGCTTGCCCACCCTTCAGAAAATACCCTGATCTTTTCTTTCCCACGTGGATTCCTGCCACTCTGATACAGTAACCCTCTCCCTGACAGGTCCATCTTCCATTATGAGAAGTGAGAGAGAAATATTTTGGCAAACTAGTGGCAGGAGAAATAAGAGGGGAGAAGGGAACCCTGGCTTCTGTGACACCTGCTTCCCATTGCTCTTTTAGTTTTCCTAGCTTCATGGTAATATTACTATATAGAAAACCTGATATGCAAAATCGACAGACGAACTGAACTTGAACAGTAGTGTGGTGCCTACTGGGTCAACTTTGTATTATTTTAATGATCTACCTGAAGCTGCCTTAGAAGAAAAAGAGGCTTAGGTCGCCTGATGATTTTGAAGGTTGGAAGCATTTCCCAGACTCCCACGAGGGCTGCTTTACGTCAAAACATGGCCAAGTATGTGATTAACTCCTAATCTTTGTGCTGCCTCTTCTACATTATGTAAAGGCAAGGTCACCAGGATTCAAAGATCTTTGTGACAAAATAATTATCTAGTCACTTCCCAATGGCCTCAACTCTAAATGTCATGACCGTACTGTTTCTACTTCTTGAAACTGCCCACATGAGACTTTTGAGATGGAACTCATGCTCGTCTTCAGTGAACAGCTCATATACAAACTGCAGTACAGACCAAACATCCGAAGTGGCCTGCTAGTAAGAGAGAGAGAGAGAGAGAGAGAGAGAGAGAGAGAGAGAGAGAGAGAGAGAGAGAGAGAGATTCTCTTAGGAGTGAATGAAGAAATAAAAATAATAGAACATGACTACTTCTGAAGATTTTTATTATGGCTATAAAGGAGAAAGCAGGCAGAGGGAAGAGTTCAGAGTGAACATGGCCAGCAGACCATGAGAAGTGAGACAGGAAGGAGAGCAAAACAGGAGACACCAACCAAGAGGTACCAAAAGGCCAGAAGGCCAGAGTAGCCAAAATGGCTGGGCTATATACAGATCAGGCTCCAGGGAGGGAAATGGAAGCCCAGCCCCTGGAAGGAAAGGTTTGGGGTAAGAGATGGGATGAGAAGTGCTAGGAGGAGCCATGGGTACTGAGTGATCCTGGGAGAGCTAGCCAGAGCCTGCTTTGATGTGTTAATATTCACCTCAATTAGCCATTTTGTTCCAGGTTTCTTAGAACTCATAAGAAGGTCATAGAAACAACTGTATTTCCCCACTAGTTATAAAAAATGTTTTCTGGTGAATAATCTGAGCTCAGAGCATGTGGGAATGTGATTATACAATGATAAAGAAAATATATTTTCTATGCTCAAGGAGCTTCGTGCTCTAGGTGCTTACATGGGCCAGTAAAAGGAGAATTATAATGGTGTAAGTAGGAAAATAGAGGTTTGTGCTCTGGCTCTCCAAACCTTAATACACAGATAAATCATCTGAGGCACTTGCTAGCATTCAGGGGCTGATTCAGGAAGTCCGCAACTGTAACAAGCTCTCACATGATGCTAATGTGGTTGGTCCAGACAGCATCCTTTGAAAGGTTAAGGATGGAAGATCCCAAGGAAACAAGGCCTTCTAGACGCAGCAGGACTGATGGACCTACGAGTTCACAGAGACTGGCAGCATGCACAGGACTGTACAAGTCTAAGTCAGATAGGATCCCAGTGCTGAGAAGGGAGGTGTACATAAGTCCTCATCCCTATCCTTGAAGCTATCTTCAATTGATAATTGCTTGCAAAGAAAAATTACTTTTCTCCAACGGAGTCTCACTTGGTATACAAGCCACACTTAAGGACAGGCTTCATGCCCAGCAGTAGATAACCAACACAAAACAAACTCAGTGGTGTTTGGGAGGTTTTATTTGCTTTTTTGTTTGGTTTTGTCCTCATAATGTCTGTCTGGGCATTTTTTTCTTTACCCTGTAGTTATTTGCATATATATTATGGTTTCTGGTTTTATTTTTATGAGATTTCTATGTGTATGAATGTGTGTCTGTATGTGTTTCTTGTGATTTTTCTTTGGTTCTTTTTATTTTCTGTTCATTTGTCATATCCTATTCAGGTTTGTCTGATTTTATCTCTTTTAAACTTAATTCATTTTACTTTACTATTTTTTCTTTTATTATTTTTCTTTTTTATTTTTTATATGCTCTTCTAATGTCTGTGTGTGTGAGAGAGAGAAGGGAGAGAGGGAGAAAGCAAGAGACAGTATGGATTTACGTGGGTGGGGAAATGGGGAGAATCTGGGAGGATTTGAGGAAATGGAACTGTAATCAGAACAAATTGCATGAAAAAATCTATTTGCAATAAAAAAGAAAATAGTTTCTAAAATTACTATATTGATGTTATATATGGAAGTTTATTTTAATTAATTAAAATCGAAATGAAAGAACAAAAAAGGAAGAAAACATTTGGAAGCACAGAGAAGTGGCCATTTATCTTGCCTGGTGGTATGTGAACAAAATAGTCTCCTGATGAATTAAAAATGTAAACAAAATTTTGACAGAACACAGCTATCTTCATAATGACGATAAAGATAGTTAAGGCAGAGACCTAAGCATGCCCCAGGTCCATTGCATTTGCATAACTGCAAAGGTTCTATAGAGCTGAAGAGAAAAATGATTGAATGGCAGATGATAACCAGGGAAGGGCACAGAGTAGATGTGGAAAAGTAGTGCAGGAACTATTTATTTCATGCTGAAGATAATAAAGGACCATAGAAGGCAGAAATTATTTGGAAATACTTGTGCCCTTTTTACTCTGTTAAAAACAAGAGAAATAGTTTGTGAACAGGATGCAGAGAGTGATATCAGCCCACTTGTTTTATATAGCTGTGTATATGTGCGATTATACAGTTTGTAGGGTATTTTACACTTTTCAAAATATTCCTTCATAAACATATGCAAAAGTATGTGGATTCAAGATTAAAAGAGCCTATGGTTTAATGGAAGGTGTGAAGCTTCTTTGTATTAATTGAAGCAAAATTTATGTAGTGTGAGTCTCACCATTTTAAACTGAACAACTCAGTGCATTCACAGCGCTGGCTGTACAAGGGGCTGTCTGTATTCACTCCCCACACATTTTAATCAACCCAAAGAGAATCTAGTACCCATGAAACACTCCTTCCTCAAACCCTTCTTCTCCTAGCTTATGGCAATAATGGATCTCTTTCCTTCTCTGTAGACCTACCTACTGTATATTTATTATTGATATGGATAAATGTTCATGTGGTAAATGAAAAAAAAACGAGGGGAAGAAAGTACATGGCTGTTCCTAGGTATGGTGGAGGAGAAAGTTTAATATATAGAGAGAGGGTGAACATAGGTACAGGCAGGGACATCTGCTAGAGTTCAGAGTGGACATGGCCAGACTGATCTGGGTCATGTGGGGAGAGGGGAAGGGGAAGATCAAGGGACGAGTAGAGTCAGCCAGGACTCCAAGGTACAAAAGGGTCAGGTAACCAAATCTGGATTATATAGGGAAGAGCCTCTGTGATAAGAACAACCTATCCCCTGGGCTGGAGAGTTCAAGGGAGAGGGTGGGGTATTCGAACCATACCCTGTTATAGGTAGGAATTGAGGGGTGCTGAGAGAACCTGGAGGACAGGTCCTCTTTGATATGTTAAAGTCATTTGTCCCTGGCTAGAAACTTAGCATTAGTTTCGATCCTCCTGCCTAGGTGCCCAAAGGCTAAGATTATAGATGTGTGCCTCCAAGCCTGACTGGAGAAATAAATAAATGTTGAATAAATCACTTTATGTTGCAATTCATTCAAATAGCCCATATCAATCAAGTCACATGAAAATGGAGTCATAAACTGTGTAGTGTTTTGTGACTCGTTTCTTTTACTTAGGATAAGCCCAGGTTGTTCAGTCATGTTTTAGCATATATTAATGTTTTACCTTTGGCTCAAAAATCTTGCATTGAATTAATATTAACTAATTAATATATTACCACTTTTAAAATATCAATAGACACACATATTGGATTATTTTTAACTTTTTGGCTATTGTTTCTAAGTTTATCATGAACATTCGCACATGAGTTTATGTTTATAAACCTTTTTAAATACTTCGGGGTGGATACCTTGGGTTGGGTTGAGTTATAAAAGGGCAAAACTGTATTTAATCTTTTGAGGCACGTTAAAGTCACTTACTTACTTGCACTAGAAAAGCTCACATCTCCAGTAGAAAAATCCAAGAGTTCCAGTTTATTCATATTTTTTATCAACTCATTTTTTCCATTTTAAAGAACGAGTATACAAGTAATCAAGAAGTATGTATCTTATTATGATTGTGTCTTTTCTTTTATAAATATTTTTAAGAATTTCATACATGAATATACTACATTTAATCACTAACCTTAATCTACATCTTCCAACTTCACCTCCCATTTGGTAGCGCCACTCTAGGTATCAGTGTGAGAATTCTCAAAAATATGAAGACAAAGTTACCGTATGAGCCAGATATATTACTCCTGAGCATCCCCTCAAAGGAGTCCATATCCTCTTTCCAGGATACTTGCTGAGTAGTCATGTTCATTGTCACTCTACTGACAATTGTTAGAAAATGGAAACAGCCTGAATGTCCTTCAACTGATGAATGGATAGTGATAATATGATACATATGCACAATGGGATACTATTCTGGTATTTAAAGCAGAAACAAATGACTCTAAAACTAAATGGCATTTAAATAGTAAGAAGGCTCAGTCACTGCAAGTGATGAAATCCACCCATTTCATTCTGCTGGAGAACCTTCCACCTCACAGTGTGTCCCTTCACAGACAAGGATTTGAGCCATAATTATCTATCTTCCAGTGACTCATGAAATTTCCAACATAATTACAAAATGGAAATTTAAAGGTCTGGTTAGCTATATTATTAAAATAGTCATGAAATCCATTTGGGGGTATAGCAGGAACATTTATCCATTAGAGAGTAAATGCTGGATTTACTAGCATTCTGTAAATAGTGAGAAAATGGAACAACATGAATAAATGAACTATTTTTTCTGGGAGGAGTATGGTGTCTGAATGAACAGAAAAAAAGAGAAACAATTAGTAATGGTTCTGGGTTCTGATCTGACTTCTATGTATTTCTGAGCTACTTTCTAAGAAACAGCTTTTCATCCAGAGTGTATGAAAATCCAGCAGATTCCTGGTCTCAGTGAGTTGAGAGTATAGAGATAAGAGTTCATGGAGATTGACATGACTAAAATTCCCAGGAGAAAAAAAAGGAAGAAGTTACAAAACAACAAAGTAACAAAAACATCTGTAGTTTGTCTGAGTTGGTGTCATTGTATATACAAGGTGACACACCCATTGAGGCTGGAAAATAAATGCTCAGATATCTGTAAATAAACATGTATCAGAACACATACTCCAATTTCACCAGACCACTAGGGAACTGTGATTGAGTGAAGAGGACATTCAAAAAATAAATCATTGGGAAACCTCATTAGCAGAGCTAAACTGGACTTGGAAGAAAAAAAATAAAGTTATGAAACATACGTTAAATTACATTTCACATTTTTCAGTTGTTCATTCTGGCTGTTATTCAACATGGTAACCTATGGCTACCATATACATATACATATACAGAGAAATGGAAACAAACACATATCCATACAAAGAACTGAACTCAAATCTTTACAGGAGCATCATTCCTAATTCCTAGAAAGTGGAAAGAGGGAGTTTGCTTATGGAACCACAGTCATGCAGTGGAGTTTAGCTTACCTGAGCTGGACAACTCAGACGAGATTAACTTCTTTATTTTTATCCTTTACTATTTCATTCTTTTCTGTGGTGGCCATAGTCTGGGTATGTATTCCTAAAGAGCTGGTATTTTTTAATCTTTTTCTTTAAAGTAATCAATACCTTTGGCTAGGTGTCTGATTACAAATGGTGTGGTTTTTCTCTATTCCTTTCTTCCATCATTGTGTTTAAGGTTATGGTCAAAATCTACAGATTGTCTACTCTGGGTTATGTTTTTTAAACATACTCTTTGATCTTCCTTCTAACAATGTTCTTAATTTATTTTATTAATGCATCTAAGAACTCTGAGAGGGTGCCTCGCTTTATCTGATAACACAGAAGACCCATCCCAGGTGTGGTTTCCTTGAATCTCTAGTCAAGAATTACATGTGGGTCAGATCATATTTCTCCCAAACACATAAGGTGATCTTATGATTCCAGTCCCACCAAGAAAAGAGAGTTGAGCCTTCCCATGTCACTCATCCATACATGTGTTCTCAGGAGACTGGATCGGCAGAGTCCAAGTTCAACCACAGGAAGAGAGTTTGCTTTGCCGGGTGCTTATGATATGCATGCTTTCACTGCCTATCTTAGAAGTTATTCTCATTACAATGATGTGCTGTCTCTTGAATCAAGTCCAAATCTGATAACCTCAAATTGGTGTAGGGGATCCTTCTGTCTATGTGTTACTTTCATTGGTTAATGAATAAAGAAACTGTGAATAAAAAAAAAACTGCCCTGGCCTGTTGATAGGGCAGAACTTAGCTAGGTGGGGAAAACAAAACAGCATGCTAGGAGAAGGAAAGGCAGAGTTGGGGAGACACCATGGAGCCACCAGAGACAGACATGCAGAATCTTTCCTGGTAAGCCACTGCCACCTGTCGCTATACAGATTAATAGAAATGGGTTAAATTAAAATGTAAGAGTTAGCCAATAAGAAGCTAATGGGCCAAGCAGTATTTTAATTACTACAGTTTCTGTGTGGTTATTTTGGGGCTAAGGTAGCCGGGCAGCTGGGACAAACAAGCGGGCCCTCTCCTCTGACATCAAATTTGTTCATTACTGTTTCCTTTGTGTATAGAGACATACCCAGAACATGGGGAGTTCAAAAATGGAGGACTACATCAGGCAAGGCCAGGCAAAGTTTCCAGGGAAGCATCTATGGAAAGCTGGAGGAAGGCTCAGAGAAAAGCAATGGCCATTGCAGACAGCTAAGGAGTGGGGCACACCTAGAGCAGCTCCAGCAATAGCAGAAGGAGACACTGAGGAAACCTCCGTCCCTGTGACCCAGTGCTCAGGACTGGCAACCAAGAGAACAGAAGACTTATTTCCCAGAAGACCTGCTGCTACTGTGGCTCAGCAGCCTGAGAATCAGGGACTAGGACCAAGGTAAGGAACTATGCTGAAGCCTGGCAAAAAGAACACCGTGGGACTGGGGAAAAAAACTTTGAATCAGGTATGAAAGGAATTAGGAGCTGAAAATCTAGTAGCAATCCTCAAACAGCATTCAGCACTTTGGCAAGGTCTAGACAGGGACAGGTCCAGCATTTTCCAAAGCCTGTAAGACATGAACACAAGTGTGAGCGGAGCAGAGACTCTACTTGTGAAATACTGCCCGCGGCTCAAACCGGAACAGCAAAAGGAGTGAGCAGAACTAAGACTGACTCAGAGGGGAGAACGGGTCAACTCATTGTGGAGAGTTTAGGTAAATACCAACGATCAGTCCAATTAGGTGGCTCTCAACCATGGTCAGAGAAGCTTCTGTTGCAGTAGGTAACATAGCTGGTGTGACTCATCATGCAGTGACTCACAGCTGGTCAACGTGCAGAGAAGCGTCAGTGCAGTGCTCAGTCATAAATAGGACGTCTCTATGACCCACTCCAAGGCTGGTCCACCTACTGAGACAGTGTGCCTGAACTAATGGGAGCGCACCAATCCACCTGGACTGGGACTGAATGAGCATATGATCAAACCAGACTCTCTGAATGTGGCGGCGAAAGCTGGCAGATGGAGAACCCATCAACAATGACACCAGGACCTATCTCTTCTGCATGTATTATCTTTTTGAGAACCGAGTCTTTTT
>PVIU01024269.1:0-25797 GCA_004026605.1 Ondatra zibethicus
ACAGGAAACAGCCCAGAGAGACCCCACAGGAAACAGCCCACAGAGACCCCTACAGGAAACAGCCCAGAGAGACCCCTACAGGAAACAGCCCAGAGAGACCCCTACAGGAAACAGCCCAGAGAGACCCCTACAGGAAACAGCCCAGAGAGACCCCTACAGGGGGTTAACTGGCAGTACACTCAAGCTTCTCAGTCAGGACACAGACTTACTCCACCTTGACTGGAGGTCAGAGAGTTTGAGCTTATCTTTGCTATTTCAAAGTTGTTGGTGGCAAAGTGTGGCCACACGCTCTGATCTAGGGTGTGGTTGTTTGGTGTTTAGGACATTAAGATGGCCATAGAGGTGGATTTGCTCCACCCTGACCAAAGGTCAGAGAATTCAAGCAAACTTCTGCTCCTTCATTAAAATAGGAAGTTTGATATAGGGAGTGGCTGCCTGCAGGATTCTTGGTCTAAGGTGTGTTCACTGCACATCCCTGCACAGGCAAGACATCAAATCCTTTGCTCAGGAAATGATGGCTTAATGTCTCAAGTACTGAAGCAAGTAACTGTTCTGGTTGTCCTCTGTGTCTTGTTAAAGCAGTCTTTTACCCGCCCCCCTTTTGTATTGGGGTATAAACGTATATGGAAAATAAATGCTGGCAAATTCAGCATTCAGTATCTGCTGAGTTGTCCTATCGGTACTACCCTATGTCTCTGTGTCTCTTTCATATCTGTTTCTCCTACCTACCATTTCTTCTTTCTTTTTTCTTTTTCTTCTTTTTTTTTTTTTGAGACAAGGTTTCTTTGGTGCCTGTCCTGGAACTAGCTCTTGTAGACCAGGCTGGCATCTGCCTCTGCCTCCCAGTGCTGGGACTAAAGGCGTGTGCCACCACCACCCGGCCTAGCTACCGTTTCTTTTTTTTTTTCTCAGATGTCAAGTGTTATTTTATTTTATTTTTTTCATGATATTTATTGAGCTCTACATTTTTCTCTGCTCCCCTCCTTGCCACTCCCCTCCCTCCTTCAACCCTCCCCCAAGGTCCCTATGCTCCCAATTTACTCAGGAGATCTTGTCTGTTTATATTTTCTACTTCCCATGTAGATTAGATCTATGTAAGTCTCTCTTAGTGTCCGTATTGTTGTCTAAGTTCTCTGGGATTGTGGTTTGTAAGCTGGTTTTCTTTGCCTTATGTTTAAAAACCACCTATGAGTGAGTACTACCTACCGTTTCTAATCCTCATCTAGTCCCTACCCTGGAATGTACGAACATGTTGTGGCTAGGACCGTGGCAGAAGTTACCCCAAAAGGTGGCTTACGACATTCTCTACAGTTTGTGTCTGTAGCTTCGAAAATCTTCAAGAGCCGGAAACATGGCTCCATGGTTAAGAACACGGATTGCTCTAGCAGAGGACCTGAGTTAGGGTCCTAGCCCTGTGTTGGGTGGTCACAACTGCCTATAATTCAAGCTCTAGAGAAACCAACACTCTCTTCTGGCTTCCAAAGGCACCTGTTCACATGTGCACATGCCTTGCCATACATACACACATAATTAAAAATAAAATATTAAGCTGGGCTGTGGTGGTGCACGCCTTTAATCTCTGCATTTGGGAAGCAGAGGCAGGCGGATCTCTGTAAATTCGAGGCCAGCCTGGTCTACAAGAGCTAGTGCCAGGACAGGCTCCAAAGCTACACAAAGAAACTCTGTCTCGAAAAACCAAAATAAAATAATATTAAAAAAATAAAAGTAAATTGCATCTGGCTTAACATATCCTGACTTCCTTTCTTGTCTGTATTCCCTGAAGGAGTGCAGAACAATTGTGCCTGTATTATTTTTATTTTTGGTGTGTGCTTGTGTTTTTGTTTTGACACAGTTTTATGTACCCCAGGTTGGCCTCAGATTTACCGCATTAGCAGAGGGTGGCCTTGAATCCCTGGTCTTTTTATCTCTACTTCCTGAGGGTTTAGTTTTATTCATCTAAGACTGGGTTCACATAGTCCAGGCACTTTTTAAAATTTTGTTTGTTTTTCGAGACAGGATTTCTCTGTGTAGTCACGGCTGTCTTGGAACTTGTTCTGTAGATCAGGTTGGCCTCAAACTCAGAGATTCACCTACTTCTGCCTTCCAAGTACTAGGATTAAAGGCATAAACCACCACCACCCAGCAGCTTGTTTGTTTTAGAGATAAGGTCCCATTAGCACTTGCTAAGTAGATCAGGCTGGCTGCCTCTGAGAACTGGTTTGAAAGTCCTGTGGCACCATGCCCAGACCCTCATCCCCTTTTTGAGGGGAGAAGATCTATGTAAGCCCAGGCTAGCTCTTTAAAGACAAAGCTTGGACAAGGCTGGGGGCATCTGGCAGACGGACTTGGCCGGTGAACGGAAGACTCCAGCATTCCACTCCTCTTTTCCCTTTCCTAAGATGTCACCGGAGGTGATCCCTCCCTTACACCTGTGCTAGCCGCTAGTCCTGTCTGTGCAAGGATTCCAGCCAGAGATCAGGTTAGAGCTTCACTTCCCAGTGCTAGCTCTCCAAGGTTTCCTGGACCTTCTGGAAATCTCCTTTCAAGGGGACTTTCCGAAGCAGCTATCTGAGAGCAATCAAGCTCAACCCTGTGACTGGGAAGGTGTGGGGGTGTGGCGGGGAGTGGGGGGGTTAGGGGGTGGGGGAGTAGGGTTCCCTCACCCAGATTTTCACAGGACACGATGAAGCCCGAAGGAGAAGGGATCGATTCCAAGACAAACTTTGGTACTACATTAAAGGCTGGAAAATAATTTTCCTTGTAATTTGGGCAGAGAAAATTAGCTCAAAGACTGTGAACCTGTAGGAAGGGGCCGTCGAGACCTTTTCCCTCTTCTCTGCCAGGTTCAGGTCTGGAAAACGGCTGAACTGTTGCATCCTCCCTCCATCTTGTTCTCTATTGTTTAAAGCACAGTTGGAAAGTCACATCATTAGAGTATAAAGTAAAGTATTAAACCAGATAGCAGGGCTCTGAGTGGGAGGAGCTACAGCGTTCACACTACAGGAATTGAACTAAAACCCCAGCATTACCCAAGAGGTAAGGCTTTGCTCTCATTTTTATTGTATGTGTGCGGGTGTTTTGTCTGCATATATGTCTGGGCACCGCGTTCATGCCTGGTGCCCACAAAGGCCAGAAAAGGCATCAGATGCCCTAGGATTGGAGGTCCAGACTCTAGAGAGCTGCCCTGTGGGTGCTGGGAATTGAACTCAGGTCCTCTGGAAGAGCAGCCAGCATTTTTAACCACTAAGCCGTCCCTCCAGCTTCTTGTCCCTTAGGGACTTTTCCGTGTGTGTCTGTGAATGCTTGCATGTATGTTTGTGCACCATTGGCATGGCTAGTGCCCGTAGGAGCCAGAAGAAGGTAACAGATTCCCTGAAATGGAGTTTCAGGCAGTTGTGCTGGGAACCAGACCCCAGCTCTTTGCAAGAGCAACAGTAAATGCTCTGAACTGCTCCAGCCCTCCTGCTCCCCTTACACCCCCGCACCTCCCTCCCTGTTTTGAGACAGGGTCTCACTTTGTGCCCTGGCTGGGCTGGAAATCACTATGTAGATAGGTTGACCTCAAACTCAAAGACATAGATCCTCCTGCCTTTGCCTCCCGATGAAAGATATGAAGCACCTCACCTGGCCTGACATTTATTTATTTATTTATTTATTTATTTATTTATTTATTTATTTATTTATTTATTTATTTATTTATTTATTTATTTATTGAGACATGGTTTCTCTGTGGCTTTGGTGCCTGTCCTGGAACTAGCTCTCGTAGTCCAGGCTGGCCTCGAACTCACAGAGATCCGCCTGCCTCTGCCTCCCAAGTGCTGGAATTAAAGGCATGCGCCACCACCGCCCGGCTGGCCTGTTTGGTTTTTAAGATAGAGTATGGCGGCACACATCTTTAATCCCAGCACTCTGGAGGCGGAGGCAGGTGGATGTCTGTGAGTTTGAAGCCAGCCTGGTCTACAGAGTGAGTTCCAGACTGGCCACAGTTACATAGTGAGACCCGGGTCTCAAAAAACAAGCAAACAAATAATAAAACAATTAAAATTTTGAAAAGAAAAACATTGGCCACCAAATCCAGGCCTAAGTTGCTGCTGCCTGCTGTTTGAGTCATTGCTCCCCTTCCCACCCTCACTTCAACTTACTACACTGAGAAAGCACTCCAGAGTTCTCTCCAGCATCTGCACTCCCTTGCTCTTCCGGTTTGGTCTCAATGTGCCCTCCTTCCATCTTTATCCCCCCGACCCCACATATATTTCCCTTTCCTTGGGAATCAGCTGGGCACAATAACTAGCTTCTAACTGATAGAACAGGGCCCGTTTCACTTCCAGGATTAGAATCCAAAAGGAGGCTGTGGTATACACTTGGCTTTCTCTCTTAGCCTTCTCTAGCATTGTAAGCAGCCCTGCGGAGAGGCCTTTCTAACAAGAACTGGTGTCTCTGGCTTGCTGAGGCCTGCCTGCAGCAGATACTTACATCAGTGAGCCTGGATCTTCCCTCGGTTGAGCATTCAGGTGATTAGAGCAGGGACTGCTCCCTCCCCCGTTTTTTTTTTTTTGTTTTTTTTTGACAGGATCTCTCTATGTAGTCTACGCTGGTTTCAAACTCAGAGATCCTCCTGTCTCTTTCAGGCTTGCCCCAGAGACACTCTAATCCATAGAACCCAGAGAAACTGGTGGGAACATATTTTAGAGGCACATTTGTGTCCCTTCCTTTGGCTGTGAGACTAATGAAACAATGGCCCTGGAGAAAGTGAATTTCCCCTGGAGTCTCTTGCTGGGGGGAAAGAAGAGCCTGGGGCCCTGGTACCAGCTCCAGGGGAACTTGCCACAGTGCTGACCACTTGTTAAACCAACTGATAGGACAGACTAGCAACAATGATGAGCAGGCCTATACCCTGACTCCTTGATTATGTGTATCTATTGCCCTCTATTTAAACCTAAACCATATGTCAAGACTCCAAAAATGAACTTGGGGTGGTCACTGTGCCTCTTTGTCCCCCTTCCCATTGTGGTTACATAGATTAGACCTCCCTTTTTTTTGCCTTTCTGTTATCTTTTTCATCCAGTTATTGAAGATGGGCAGATAAACTCGGCTTGTTATGGTGGCCAGGGGCCAGGCTCTGACCATAACGATTTTCCAGTAACATTCAGATTCTGGCCCACAGAAGTGGGAAAGTAAAGCTATCTCCCTCCAAACAGATATCTGTCTATCTTCAGCCCAGGCAGCTGCCACCTATTTGACATCATGACACCTCCTTCTAGCAGTCTTGATACAGTTCGTGTGTGTGCTGCTTCACTCTGTGTGACGGATTCATTCAGAGTGTTGGAAAAGAATATTCTTTTCTTAAAAAATTTTGTATATTTATTGAGCTCTACATTTTTCTCTGCTCCTCTCCCTGCCACTCCCCTCCCCCCTTCAGCCCTCTCCCAGGTCCCCCATGCTCCCAATTTACTCAGGAGATCTTGTCTGTTTATACTTTCTACTTCCCATGTAGATTATATCTATGTAAGTCTCTCTTAGTGTCTGCATTGTTGTCTAAGTTCTTTGGGATTGTGGTTTGTAGGTTGGCTTTCTTTGCTTTATGTTTAAAAACCACCTATGAGTGAGTACATGTGATAATTGTCTTTCTGTGTCTGGGTTACCTCAATCAAAATAATGTTTTCTAGCTCCATCCATTTTCCTGCAAAATTCAAGCTATTGTTATTTTTTTCTGCTGTGTAGTACTCCATTGTGTAAATGTACCACTTTTTTTTTTTATCCATTCTTCGATTGAGGGGCATTTAAGTTGTTTCCAGGTTCTGGCTATGACAAACAATGCTGCTATGAACATAGTTGAGCACATGTCCTTGTGGCACGATTGAGCATCCTTTGGATATATACCCAAAAAGTGGTATTGCTGGGTCTTGAGGAAGGTTGTTTCCTAATTTTCTGAGAAATCGCCACACTGACATCCATAGGGGTTGTACCAGCTTGCATTCCCACCAGCAATGCACAAGTGTTCCCTTTTCCCCACAACCTCTCCAGCATAAGTTGTCATCAGTGTTTTTGATCTTGGCCATTCTTACAGGTGTAAGATGGAATCTCAGAGTTGTTTTGATTTGCATTTCTCTGATGACTTAGGATGTTGAACATTTCCTTAAGTGTCTTTCAGCCATTTTAGATTCCTCTGTTGAGAGTTCTCTGTTTAGGTCTGTACTCCATTTTTTTTTAAAAAATATTTATTTATTATCTATACAATATTCTGTCTGTGTGTATGCCTACAGGCCAGAAGAGGGCACCAGACCCCATTAAAGATGGTTGTGAGCCACCATGTGGTTGCTGGGAATTGAACTCAGGACCTTTGGAAGAGCAGGCAATGCTCTTAACCTCTGAGCCATCTCTCCAGCCCCTGTATTCCATTTTTAAAATTGGATTATGTGTTCTTTTGGTGTCCAATTTCTTGAGTTCTTTGTATATTTTGGAGATCAGACCTCTGTCTGATGTGGGGTTAGTGAAGATCTTTTCCCATTCTGTAAGCTGTCGTTTTGTCTTGTTGATCGTGTCCTTTGCTTTACAGAAGCTTTTCAATTTCAGGAGGTCCCATTTATTAATTGTTTCTCTCAGTGTCTGTGCTGCTGGGGTTCTAGTTAGGAAGTGGTTCCCTGTGTCAATGCGTTCAAGTGTACTTCCCACTTTCTCTTCTTTTTTTTTTTTTTTTTTTTTTTTTTTTTTTTTTTTTTTTTTTTTTTTTTTTTTTTTTTTTTGTTTTTTGAGACAGGGTTTCTCTGCAGCTTTGGAGCCAGTCCTGTAACTAGCTCTTGTAGACCAGGCTGGTCTTGAACTCACAGAGATCCACCTGCCTCTGCCTCCCGAGTGCTGGGATTAAAGGCATGTGCCACCACCGCCCGGCCCCACTTTCTCTTCTATAAGGTTCAGTGTGGCTGGCTTTATGTTGAGGTTTTTGATCGATTTGGATTTGAGTTTTATGCTCAGAGATAAATATGGGTCTCATTTTCATTTTTCTACATGTTGATATTCAGTTATGCCAGCACCACTTGTTAAATATGCTTTCTTTTTTCCATTTGATATTTTTTTGCTTCTTTATCAAAGATTAGGTGTTCGAAGATGTGTGGATTGATATCCGGGTCTTCTATTCGGTTCCTTTGGTCCTTGTGTCTGTTCTTATGCCAGTACCAGGCTGTTTTCAGTACTGTAGCTCTGTAGTAGAATTCGAAGTCAGGGATTGTGATGCCTCCAGAAGTTCCTTTATTGCCCAGGATTGTTTTGGCTCTCCTGGGTTTTTTGCTTTCCCAAATGAAGTTGAGTGCCTTTCTTTCGAGGTCTTTGAAGAATTTTGTTGGGATTTTGCTGGGCAGGAAAAGAATATTCTTGGTGTCTGTCTTATTGCTGATGAGTAACGATGACAGCATGACTAAAGGCAGCTTGGGGAAGAAAGTTATAGTCATCAAAATCAGTCAGGACAGGAACTCCCGCAGGAAAGGAGCCTGGAGGCAGGAGCTGAAGCTGAGGTCCAGGAGGCTGTTTATCTTGTCTTTCTCAGCCTGCTTAAATAAGCCAGGCCCATTGGCCCAGGGATGGCTCCACTCACAGAGGTCTGGGCCCTTCCCCCTCAATGGATAATTAAGAGGTAGTCTTACAGGGCTGCCCACAGCCTGATCTTATGAAGGCATTTTTTTCAATTGACGTTCCCCTGTCTCAGGTAACTCTTGTGTCAGTTTGACATGCAAACACATCACTGTTAAGCCACAACTTTTTCTTTCTTGTTTGTTCCCCAAAGTCACACACTAAAAAAAGACATTGCATTATAAAACATTTTATAAACTTAAAAAAAAAATCCCACAAATCCAAACCCTTTAAAAGTTATCTCCCAAAGAAACACAGGAACGAAGGTAAAGTACCCTGGTGAGGCCATTGCTGTTTTAAAAAAGAGTGTGCTGCAGACTGAACTGAACGAACCGAGCATCCTGGAGCAGAAAGTTCACGTAGTTCTCATTCTGATGCGGGTGGTGATGGTCTCCTGCCCTTGGTGGGAGCTTGGTGACCTCGCACTATGATTGGCTGATTCATAATCCGCATGAAGGGGAAGGGTGTGATAAAGAATCAAGGGTCTGGAATGTCTAGAGTTTGGACAAACAGGCATATACAAAAGAGTCTCGGAAGTGGTGAAGCCAGAAACCACATCGACTGTTTCTCACATAACTAATGCATTTACCACATCACAGAAGATTGTTTCTCCCCCAGGCTCTTCACTGTGTCTCCTAAGTTCCACTTTCATTTTCATTTTTTATGTTTATGAGTTTTTTAAAAGATTTATTTATTTATTATGTATTCAGTGTTCTGCCTACATGTATCCCTGCAGGCCAGAAGAGGGCACCACATCTCATTACAGATGGTTGTGAGCACATGTGGTTGCTGATAATTGAACTCAGGACTTTTAAAAGAGCAGGCAAAACTCTTAACCACTGAGCCATCTCTCCAGCCCTGTTTATGAGTGTTTTGTCTTCATGTATGGCTTTACTGCACTTGCATGTCTGGAGCCCACAGAGACCAGAATAGGGCCTTGGATCCACTGGAACTGGAGTTACAGACAGTGTTTTTTTTTTTTTTTTTTTTTTTTTTCGAGACAGGGTTTCTCTGTAGTTTTTGGAGCCTGTCCTGGAACTAGCTCTTGTAGACCAGGCTGGTCTTGAACTTGCAGAGATCCACCTGCCTCTGCCTCCTAAGTGCTGGGATTAAAGGCGTGCGCCACCACTGCGCAGCCACTGTTGTGTGCCACCAGGTGGATGCCGGGAACTGAAACTGGGTCTTCCTCAAGAACAGCCAGTGCTTCTAACTGCTCAGATATCTCTTCAGCCCCTGATTGTACCAGGCTTTTTCTTTTGGGCCACCAACCAGCTCCCAAATCATGACATGGAGACTTATTAGTTTTGAATGCTTGACCTTGGCTTAACTCTTTTCTGGATAGCTCTTTTTCTACCTTTTGCCTGAGAAGTTTTTTAAAAAATATTTATTTATTTATTATGTATACAATATTCTGTCTGTGTGTATCCCCGAAGGCCAGAAGAGGGCACCAGACCTCATTACAGATGGTTGTGAGCCCCCATGTGGTTGTTGGGAATTGAACTCAGGACCTTTGGAAGAGCAGGCAATGCTCTTAACCGCTGAGCCATCTCTCCAGCCCCGCCTGAGAACTTTTTACCTTTCTTACTTTCTTTCTGTGTATCTGACTTTCACTGCTTCTTGTGTCTGTTTGTCTGGCATCTGCCTGGCTTCTGGCCCCTTGGTGTCTCCCTTGTTCTCTCTTCCTCCTTCTCTCCTTCCCCTCTTCTCTCTTGAGCCTAGATTTCTCCTCCTACTTATTCTCTCTGCCTGCCAGCCCCACCTATCCTTTCTCATCCTGGCTATTGGCCATTCATCTCCTTATTAGACTAATCAGATGTCTTAGGCAGGCAAGGTGAAACATTGCAACATATCTTTACATAATTAAACAAATGCAGGATAAACAAAAGTAACAAACCTTTACACAGTTAAAGCAAAATTCTGCAGCATAAACAAATGCAACACATCTTTTCCCAGTTGAAATAATATTCCACAACACCTGATCCTCATTTTCTCCTGAAATCACATCCATCCCTCTGGTGCCTTGCCTGCCTTTGCTCTTTAGCCAAGGTAAATCACTAGTTTTTTTTTTTTTTTTTTTTGATAGGGAAGGACCTATGTGTAGCCTTTTGCTTGTCTAGTGCACTCATTTGTGACACGTTTGCTCTTTCTTTGCCAAAAGTCTTTCTAACTCCCCAAATTGGTTTTTCATAGTATTTTTTTCCTGTTGTTAATTTTACATTTTATTTATTTTTTCTTGTGTGGCTTATGTATGGACAAAAGGGCAACTAGTGGGAACTGGTTCTCTCTTTCTATTATGTGGGTTCTGGGAATGAATAGGTCATCAGACTTTGTAGTAAATACTTTTTCCTGATAAGATGGCCCCTGTGTTTTTTGTTTTTGTTTTTGTTTTGTTTTTAGAAAAGGTCTCAGCAGGTGAGGTGGCACCAGCACTTGGAAGGCAGAGGCAGGTGAACCTCTGTGAGTTTGAGGTTAGTCTTTTCTACATAGTGAGTTCCAGGACAGTCAGAAGTACACAGTAAGACCCTGCCTCAACACTTTCCTCCCACCCCCAGAAAAAGAAAGAAAGAACAAAAGAAAGGAAGAAAAGCTCTCAAGGACCAGTCATAGTGTTACATTTTTTACTCCCAATACTCAGGAGGTAGAGGCAGGCAGCTTGTCATGAGTCAAGGCTTTCTTGGTCTACATAGTGAGTTCCAGGCCAGTCAGTGCTATACAGTGAGATCCTAGGGGTGTGTACTGGGAGGAGAAAACATCTTGAAATGTGGTATAGTGATCCTCCTGCCTTAGTCTCCTGAATACTGGGATTGCAGGTATGCACTACTGTAACACCTGCATCTGTGTTACCCTCTTGGTACAGTTTGCGCGCCACTGTACCGTACGTGAGCCGGGCAAGGGCCTGGAGATTGAAAGAACACACAAGAGACCTGGGAAAATCCTTCTACACCTAACTGCTGCACAAGGAATTCCCCCAGGCAGGTGGGAAATTGCCCTACAGCTAATCACCAGGCGGGGCAGAGGGAGCACAGGAACAAACAGACTGTTTCAGTTGGCTGACCAGAAACTGTCCTCAAGATGAACCCCAGGATCAGGGGTAGACCCACGGACCCTACCCACTACTATGCATAGCTCTGTGGTATTTGGGGATGCAACCTCTCTGCCTACCTTGTGGTCCACCCAAATGAGGAGGACAAGGAAATTTGCCTTTCCTTGGTGTTAATTAGGGTTGTAATTATTGTTGAGCTCAAGCTATGCCCTATTGTTACTCCATATTGTGTAAAATGTTGATTTTTTTTTTTTAAAAAAGACTTCCTTTCCGAAAGAGCTTTCATTTACAAGCCACTGTGACTCTATCTTGAGGGTGGAAGATGACGTCTAGAGGCCCTGCAAACTGCGTCATTGTCCAGCACCACCCACACGGCACAGACTGATTTATTCCTGGGAGTAGGAAGAAGTTTATTGGGGTCAACTGAGACTACGAGGACACATGGATGGATTAAAGTTATACCAAGGAAAGCAGGCCTGAGGCTTTCCAGACACACCAACCAACGGACGTGGCTCCCTTTCCTGGACCCCACAAAGTGACAGGGTCCTTGCGCTGCAATGCCAAGTCCCTTGGACCTGTCAACATCTGGAATGCACATCAAAAACATCAAAGATGGAACTCCTGATAGTCCCTGGGCCCTTTCCCTTTCCCTTTTCTTTTTTTTTTGAGACAGGGTCTCATATAGCCCAGATTGGCCTTGTACTTCCTATGTAGCCTTAATTCCTGATCCTATGATTCAGCTGCCCAAGTGTTGTGAGCTCAGATATTGTTCTGAATGAATGGGTATGAATAAGTAAGAATTTATAAACCTACTCATGGGAGTGGAGAGAAAGAAGTCATTCATTAGGCCTGGGTGTACCTCTTGGAGAACATGAGATTTCAGACATGTTCCATGGTGAGGCCAAGGCTTGGCAGGGCTTCCTCACTCCAGCAAGCAAGAGCCAGGTTCTTGTTGCTCGTGAGCTGGGGAAGGTGGGAGTTCTGGTTGGAGTCAAGGGTGTGTATTACCCAACGGTGGCAGGAGCAACAAGGAAGTTAAAACAGAAGGAGTCCGGTGTGGTGGCTCACACCGGCAATCCTAGCACTTGCTAGGCTGAGCCAAGAGAACTGAAAACTTTTGGCTTGGCCTCGTCTTTATTTTATTCTAGGTGTGTCAGTATTTTGCTTGCCTGCATGTGTGCCACATGCATGTAATACCCTGGCAAAGGCAGAAGAAGACATTGGACCCCATGGAACTGGAATTGAAAGCTGATTTATGGATGCTGGGAATCAAACCTGGGTCCTCTGCAAGAGTGGCTGAGACAGAAAACTGGTGGTGGTTGGGAAGCAAAGCCATGGGAGCCTTGAGAAATGCCACTCGACAGACTTCACCCTCCTTTCAGCTCTGCTTGCTGAGTCCCAGCCAGCGGGAATACTTCAGATCCAGGTACCTGTTCTGGGCATTTTTCTCATACCAGGAGTAGTTAGTACAAAGATTAAGGCAAAATCTCTTTTCAACTTCTGTCTTGACTCCTTCAGTCATTCAACTGGGCTTTGTCTTGCCCAGCGTTTCTTCAGATACCCATTGCTGTCACCTCATCCCATATATGTGCTACAAGTATGATTGTTTCTGGAGTTTGGAGCCTATAAATGGAATCCTTCAGTGATGGAGAAATAAAGAAGGCTGAGATGTAATTGTGAAGAAAATTGGGGTCCACATCAGTGCATTTTTCTTGAATTGTACCTCCTTTGGATACTCATCGGGCACCCACAACTGCTTCGCTGTCTTCTCTCACAGCTCCACAGAAGGACAAAGGTCCCTCAGCAGCAAGACTGTCATCCGTGACACTCAAGACTGTGTCCTATTTGTTTCTGGAGCGGCCACAGTTGTGGATATCCAGTAAACACAAATTATATATTTAGGAGGGAAGAAATTGACCATTTTCTGAGTTGCTTCTCTGACATGCCTTTTCAGTGTAAAGCTCCAGACTCTGTTTGCCTTTGTGAAATTGAGTCAGTGCCCAAGGGGCCACCCCCTTCTGATTCTGTGTTCTCTAGTTGGCTTATGTTACGGGCTTTAGCTATTGTGTGTGTGACAGACAGACAGACAGAGTCACACACTCTACTTCCTCCAGTCACCGCCCCGCCCCAGCATTAGGAAATCTGCCTCCAGCTTCCATCATTGATTGACAGACACTGCTCACACTTCCTAGGTATCGTCTCGATTTAGAAGCAGCTGGAATCTCTTAGTCTCTTAGCTCTGCGGATGCAAACACAGCTCTCACCTCAAAGTGAATAAGAGACAGTTTATTCTGGAGCCATGGCTCCAGGGAGCACAGAAGGACTCAAGTGGCCCTAAACAACCATGTTCTGAAGAAAGAGTTTCATGAAAACTTTATAGTTACAGAACAAAGGGAAGCGAGAAACCAAGACACTCGACACATAGGTGGAAAGACCTGGTCTGCAGGTTACAGCAAAGCAGGGAAGTCTCCAGTATGGGTTTCAGATGCTTTCGGATTGGAGGGAACTAGTGGTCTGTTCAGTTAATACAATCTTTTTTTTTCCTTTTTAAAGGTATTTCTTTTTTTTTAAAGATTTATTTATTTATTATGTATATAGTATTCTCAGTATTCTGTCTGCATGTACGCCTGCAGGCCAGAAGAGGGCACCAGATCTCATTACAGATGGTTGTGAGCCACTAAGTGGTTGCTGGGAATTGAACTCAGGACCTTTGGAAGAGCAGGCAGTGCTCTTAACCACCGAGCCATTTCTCCAGCCCCTTTAAAGGTATTTCTACACGGGCATGATAACCCATATCTTTTTTTTTAATTTAAGAATTTTAATTAAAAATTGAAAATTCAATTTATTTTATGTATATGAGTACTATATCTACATGTGTGACTTTATGTCAGAAGAGGGCATCAGATTCCACTATAGATGGTTGTGAACTACCATGTGGTTGCTTGGGATTGAACTAAGGACCTCTGGAAGAGCAGCTAGTGCTCTTTACTGCTTAGCCATCTCTCCAGCCCCCAGTTAATACATTCTTTAACTTTGCTACACAACATAGGGGCTACCAAGGGCTATGTCTACACTGTGAGTCTCTATATAATACATGGTGACCCAGTGTGTGCATAAACCAACAGAAAGCCTAATTTAGAAGAAAACATTTGTGACAAATAGCTGACTCTCAGCCAATCATGGCCAAACTCTATTCAATGACAGGCTGTACTGACCATATCGCACTGAGCCGTCACAGGCTGTCTGTAACCCACATTTCCTGTCCACAGATGCTCCTCGCCTGCAACCTGGTTGTCTTAGTTACTTTTCTATTATAGTTATAAAACATCACTACCAAGATGTTGCCTTAGATTTCTGTCTAGCCAGGTCCTGTAGCCATTTTGTCCCAAAGAAACACACAGAGGTCTACATTAGTTATAAACTGGTTGGCCTATTCTCTCAGGCTTCTTCTTTTTTTTTTTTTTCCGAGACAGGGTTTCTCTGTGGCTTTGGAGCCTGTCCTGGAACTAGCTCTGTAGATCAGGCTGGTCTTGAACTCACAGAGATCCGCCTGCCTCTGCCTCCCGAGTGCTGGGATTAAAGGCGTGTGCCACCACCGCCAGGCTTCTCAGGCTTCTTATTAACTAATTTTTACATCCTACAATAACCCATAATTCTTGTCTGTGTTAGTCATGTGGCTTGATACCTTTATCAGTGAGGTGTTCTCATCCTTGCTTCTTCTGCATCTGGGTGAGGACTGCAGATTGAACCTTTCCTCTTTCCAGAATTCTCCTATTCTGGTTGCCCTGCCTATACTTCCTGCTTGGCTACTGGCTAATCAGCATTTTATTAAACCAGTACAACTTACAAAACTTTACAGGGTATAAGACTATTGTCCCTTGGGCTGGAGAGATGGCTCAGAGGTTAAGAGCACTGGCTGTTCTTCCAGAGGTCCTGAGTTCAATTCCCAGCAACCATATGGTGATTCACAACCATCTATAATAAGATCTGGTGCCTCTTCTGGTGTGTATATGTTAACAGAACATTGTATGCATAATAAATAAATAAACCTTTAAAAAGAAAAAAAAAGACTATTGTCCCACAGCACCAAGACAACTCATGAAAGAAAGCAATTAATTTGGAATTCCCAGTTCCAGAGGGTTAGAGTCCATGGCTGTTATAGCAAGGAGCATGTCAGCCAGCAGACAGCAGAAGTAAGCTGAGAGCTTACTTCTCAACCCACAAACACAAGCGAGGGAGAGAGAGAAGGAGGGGGGGAGGGAGAAGGAGACAGGGAGAGAGAGAGTTCCTGATAACTAACTGGGAATGTATGGGCTTTAGGAATCTCAAAACCCCACCCCCAGTGACACACCTCCTCTGACAAGTTCCACCAACTGGGAATGATGCATTCAAACACGGGAGCATGGAGGCCATTGTCATTCGTGCCACCACATGGGGGCCATGTGCCTCTCTCAGGTGAATCACTACTTGCTCCACTCAACTCTGTTGTCCAGAGTTTCACTTGTTTTATGGCACTAGGAATGTGTCACTGGAGGTTTCTCTCCCACCTGCCAGTTTCCAAATAACCACTCAGAGGCTTAATATTACTTATATACCTTTGGCCGATGGTTCAGGCTTATTACTAGCTAGCTCTTACATTTAAATGAATCCATTTCTATTAATTTGTGTAACACCACATGGCCCGTGGCTTACAGGCAGTGATGTTGCTCCTTGGGAGGCTACTGGTGTCTCTCAGACTCCGCCTTTTTTCTCCTGTATCTCTGCTTGGATTCCACCCCTCCCCCCCCGTCTCTATTCTGTCTTGCCATAGGCCAAAGAAGCTTTATTTATCAACCAATGAGAGCAACACATACTCACAGCATACAGAAGGACATCCCATGTCAGGGATGAAGCAAGGACCTTGCAATACTATTCACCCCCCACCCCCATATTTTTGAAACAGAATCTCACTTTGTACCATTAGTTGGCTTGGCAACAGGAAAACTAGGCTGGCCTTGAACTCACAGAGATCTGCCTGTCTCTGCCTCCTGAGTGCTGGGATTAAAAGTCTGTGCCACCATGGACAATACATTATTGATCCCACATCCTTACGAACAGTAGAATCTTCCTCCTTAAAGTGTGGGCCATCAGCACTATTACTTTGGAAGGTCGTCAAAAAGCCTAGTTTTGGAGCCCAGCATGGTGGCTCCTGCCTATAAAGTCAGCACTTGGGTGGTGGAGAGAGGAGGATTAGGAGTTAAAGGCCATCATGTTTACATAGTGAGTTCAAGGCCAGCCAGGATTAGATGCAGCCCATCTCAAAAAAGCAAACAAACAAACAAAGGAAAAACTAAGCAAATAAGTAAAAACGTTCTTCTTGGAAAACAAGTAAAAATATTAAAGTGAACTTGAATAACAATGTCTGTGGAGACAACAGGAAAACATGGTGACTTCAAACAGTACTGTATATAAATGGGACACTGGCTTTATCAGCTGACTTCCACTAGAGGGCAACACACATCACTAAATACAGTTTAGCCTGTTTGCTACAGGAAATGACTTGAAGTCTTAGCTCTGTAATTATTCTGAAATGTGGCTGGAGTTCAAGTATTACTATTACTATTATTATCATCATTATTATTATTTTGGTTTTTAGAGACAGGTTTATTTTTGGTTTTTCTCTGTGTAACAGACCTGGCTGTCCTGGAATTCGCTTTGTACACCAGGTTGTCCTTGAACTCACTGAGACCCGCCTGCATCTGCCTCCGGAGTGCTGGGATTAAAGTTGTGCACCTCTGCTGTCTGATTCAGGTATTATTTTAAAGAGTGAACTACTTGCTTGGGTTTAGGAATACTTACTATTTTTTTTTGCATTGTGTATTGTATTTATTTATTTATGTGAATGTGTGTGTCTGTGTGTCTGTATCTGTGTGTGTGTGTGTCTATGTGTGTGTATTTGTGTCTGTGTGTGAGTTCCTGTGCGTGCACAGCAAGTGTCTTTACCCACTGAGCCCTCTAGCTAACCTAGGAATACTTTTGTTTGATGCAAACTGTAAAATAATATTTTCTTGGGTCTGGAGCGATGGCTTAGCAGTTAAGAATGTCCACTGCTCTTAGAGGATCTGAGTTTGATTGGTTAGGAACTAATTACATTTGGCAGCTCACAACTGCCTGTAACTCCAACTCTCCGGGGACCAATACCTTAGCCCTCCTGCATGCATGTGCACATACTCACACACAAAATAAATCCTTTTTTCTTTGTTTGTTTCATTTTTTTTTTCCAGACAGGGTTTCACTATGAAGCCCTGGTTGTCCTGTAATTGCTCTGTAGACCGGGCTAGCCTCGAACTCAGAGACCACCTCCCTCTGCCTCCTGAGTGCTAGGATTAAAGGTGTGCACCACCATCTCCTGATGAAATATAACAAATCTGCAGGGTGGGTGGCTTGGGGGTGGGATGGAGGGGGAGAGTAATGAGATATCTTGATGGGGGCATTTTGGGGTTAGGAGAAACTTTGTTCCAGGGAAACTTCCAGGAACCCACAAGGATGACCCCAGCTAAGGCTCCTAGCGATAGTGCATAGGGTGCTGAGCAGTCTGCTGTAATCCCTAATACCAGAGAGCTTTCATCCAGTAACTGACAGATGCAGATGCAGAGATCCACAGCCAAGTACTGGACGGAGTTCCAGGAGTACTGTTGAAGAGAGGGAGCAGGGTTGGGGGTGTGGGGTGCAGGGGTGGAGGGTGTCCAGGTCATGACGGGGAAGCCACAGAGACAGCTGTGTTGCAGGACTTTAGCAGAGTCACTGTAGCTGGGTAGACATTAGAATGAGCAGCTGTTTGCTGGAAGTACTTTGATCTTGCAGAATTGTCGTGGATCACAGCGGTTGCTTTCCATGACTTGTAGACTTGTTTTCCTGAAGAGGCGTTGCAGACATCCCATGACTTCGGTCACAAGACACCTCAGGCACACCTGAGGCTCCTGTATTATTGGGTATTGCAAATGATACATAATAAAGGACTAGAGTCATGGGGGCAAGTGATGCTGTCCTTCAATGTACAAGACATGTAAATTAGATTAGGTACCTTGGTATGAGAAAATACGTTGTGTAACAATCAATAAGGTTGTTTGGGGTTCAGTCTATCAGAGAGGCTGAACCTTCCTGCTGCCACATAGGCCTGGAAATTTCATCTTTGAGTGCTTTCTTTCTCCAACCAACAAGCTGACCTGAGTTCGTGGGAACTCCCAGACTCTGAACCAGCATGGGACTGACCTAGGACCTCTGCATATGTATGACAGTTCTGCATTTTGGTCTGTTTGTGGAGCCCTTAGCAGTGGAACCAGGACCTGGTGCTTGAGCTGACTTTTGGGAACTGTAACTGGAGGTTCCTCTCCTGCCTTCCAGTTCCTGAATATTCACTCTGAGGCTTAATTATTAATTATAATTGATTGGCCAATGACTGAAGCTTCTTACTGGCTAGCTCTTACATACAAATTAACCCATTTCTATTAATCTGTGTATTGTCAAGTAGCTGTGGCATTACCTTATTTATTTATTATTTTTATTTTTTTTAATGTTTTGAGACAGGGTTTCTCTGTAGCTTTGGAGCCTGTCCTGGAACTCGCTCTGTAGGCCAGGCTGGCCTCGAACTCACAGAGATCCACCTGCCTCTGCCTCCCGAGTGCTGGGATTAAAGGGGTGTGCTACCACCGCCCGGCTGTTACCTCCTTTTCTACATGTCTTGCTTCTGGCATCTCCCAGACTCTGCCTTCTTTTTCCCTTTTCTTTGCTTGGATTCCCTGCCTGGCTCTATTCTGCCTGTTATTGGTCAAATAAGCTTCTTTATTAATCAATGGTAATAAAACATATTACCAGCATACAGAAGGGCATCCCACACCAGGGGATCTATTCCACAGGCTGGGATGCCTCACCCAGCCTTGATGCAGGGGGAGGAGCTTGGTCCTGCCTCAACTTGAAGTGCTATGCTTTTCCCAAGGGAGGAGGCCTGCCCCTTTCTGAATGAAGACAGGAGGAGGAGTGGATGGGGGAGGGTGAGGTGGCGGGGGGGGGGGAGAGGAGTGGGAGCAGAGGAGGGAGGGGAAACTGCTGTCAAAATGTAAAGTAAATGAAAAAAATAATAATAATAAAAAAAAAGAGTTGTCCTGGTCTTGGTGTCTCTTTACAGCAGTAGAAACCCTAAGACACCTGCATATAAAGCCAAATTAGAGGATTTTGGTTTTGGTCAATGGGGTGAATGACAATGGCCCATTGACTTATAGGGAGTGTATTATTTGAAGCAACAGTGGATGCCTTAGAAGTAGGTGGTCAAAATAATAAAAATAGTAATAATAATAACCATCTTATCTTTAAACAAAGAAAGGAAATACCGCTGTAGGAACAGCAGGAACAGATTTCAGGATCAAGAGAGAATTGACCATTACTAATGGGTGTTAAGTCTAGCGTGTGCTGCATTCAGTGCTCTGGAAGGACAACCAGTGAGTGCTCTGAATGGCTGAGCGATCGCTCCAGCCAGCTTTTATGTTCTGTGTGCCCGCTTTCAGGTTTCCCAGGCTTTGGAGGCTGGGATGTTGCACACATTGATGAGGGCTGAGCACTCAATAGTCACTTTCTGGCTGTTTTCTTGGAGACAAGATGGGATTTTAAGAGACTGGTACACGATGTTTAGAGACAGGGTCTCACCAAGTAGCTCAGTCTGGCCTCGAACTTACAGAGATCTGCCTGTCTTTCCTTCCTGAAGTTTCACCACACTCAATGATAAAATAGTCTTTAAGGGGCTGGAGAGATGGCTCAGCGGTTAAGAGCATTGCCTGCTTTTCCAAAGGTCCTGAGTTCAATTCCCAGCAACCACATGGTGGCTCACAACCATCTGTAATGAGGTCTGGTGCCCTCTTCTGGCCTGCAGGCATACACACAGACAGAATATTGCATACATAATAAATAAATATTTTAATCGCTTCTCGGCCTTTTGGCTAAGATCAAGTGTAGCATAATAAATAAATATTTAAAAAAACAGTCTTTAAAAATGTTCATTACATACAGAGAAACCTTGTCTCGAACTCCCCCAATTCATTATAAAAAATTTATTATAAAAATTTCATTACAAAAACTTGCAAATAAATTAAAAAAAGAAAGGTATCATTCTGTAGACAAGGCTAGGCTGGAATTTACTGTGTTCCCCAGGCTGGCCTCAATTCTCTTTCCTCAGTTTTTCAAGTGTTGGGATTAAAGGCGTGAGGCACCCACTCTTAGTTCCAACAAAAGAATTCGAGCTGGACGGTGGTCGCGAGGCACGGCTTTAATCCCAGCACTCGGGATACAGAGGCAGGCAGATCTCTGTGAGTTCGAGGCCAGCCTGGTCTACAGAGTGAGTTTCAGGACAGGCTCCAAAGCTACAGAGAAATCCTGTCTTGAAAAACCAAGAAAAACAAAAAAAGGAATTTGAAGAAGATCCTAAGTTAAAAACCTTCCTGGGCTATTTAGCAAGATCTTGGCAGAGATAAAAGAATTGAAGAGGCCACATGATACAGGGGGTGCCATTGTCCTACCTCATTCATTTTCCAATTTCCATAAAAGGCCAAACTGTATTGTCCCAGAGTAAACATTCCGCTGTGCACCTCTACATAATAGGTTATAACTGACCTCTTCTTAATTCTACCAATTTCCTTTTCACTATAAAACATATAACTTTCTTTGGTCTCTATGACTCTTCCTAGCCATAGGCACACTTCTTTTTCTTCTAGTACCCCCAAACAGTTGACCACAGCTTTGGTTAGGGCAGTGGTCTCTGTTATTGAACAACTTTGCTTTCTCTGGAGTCTAGGACGCCTTATCATAGTTTTCTATATATATGTTTTTAATCTATTCCCAAGCTTACTCCTTAGGTGGAACTTATCTCAGTGTTAGACAAACCATTCTGCACTCTGTGTCCTCTGACACCCATCTCTCTTGGGCTATCCCAGTTGATTCTGGCTGGTTTAGTTCTGGGCAATCTGTTTTGTTTCTCCCTGTGGAGAAACAAAGGATCCTGGATCTTTGCTCTTCTCATTTGATGTCTTCTGTTTTTTTGTTTTGTTTTTTTTCCCGAGACAGGGTTTATCTGTAGCTTTGGAGCCTGTCCTGGAGCTAGCTCTTGTAGACCAGGCTGGCCTCGAACTCACAGAGATCCACCTGCCTCTGCCTCCCGAGTGCTGGGATTAAAGGCATGCGCCACCACCGCCCGGCTCTCTTCCAGTTTAAAATAAAGTTTATTTCATTATTTATGTATATGTGGAGGGCAGAAGAGGTCATTGGGTCCCCGGAGCTGGAGTTACGGGTGGCTATGAATTGCTTGATGTGGGTGCCGGGAATTGCACCCAGCCTGGGTTGTCTGCACGAAGTCTTAATGGGTGAGTCATCTTTCCAGCCCACAGTTTACTCTGTTTGCTGAGACATTAATCCGACTGCCTAAGGTCACAGTTTATTTCTTTGCTGAGATATTGATCTGATTATTTCAAGAGTTTATTTATTTGGGTCACGTACTCAGCTATGTAGGCACAGGACTACTCTTGGGGGATACAAAGTCAGATTAATAAGTAGCATCACAGGCTAGAAATGCCCTGCTCTATGACAACCCAATGGTCAAAGCGATACAATTAGGAGGCGAGCCTTCCTTACCCAGAAATAATTGCTCACTTCAGCTAGTGCCTTAATACTATAACAATTTATTAATATAAAATGATAACATTATTTGCGTGTGTGGAGGGAGGAAAACAGGAGGATTAATTTCAGAGTCGATGTGCATAGAGAAACTGCACAACCATGCCATACTGTAAAGAAGCATGCCACATGCCACACACAGCCAGAGACCATTTCTTTCTTGAAAAACCATTTGCTTAGCCAGGTTTTTACTATGTAGCTCTGTTTGGAGACAAGACCTTATGTAGGTCAAGGTGACGTCAAGCTTGCTGTATTGCTGAGAACAACCTGGAAGTCTTTATCCTCTCTGCTTCTACGCCCCAAGATCAACCACTGCTGGTATAAGTCACCCCACCCCACCATTTGAGCCACAGGGATTGTTTTCTGTTTTATAAAGTTGTTTTTATGAGGAGCTTTTCCATCTGCTGTGTGACTTTAGTCACAAGACTATCCAGGAGCACTTGGAGCATCCTGGATTATTGGGGACTGCAAACAGTGCACCTTAAGGGCTGAAGTGGCAGGGATGTGATGATATCCTTCATGGAACAGATAGAATAAATCAGTTATCTTTAAGAGGTGGAGCCCAGGTAAGGCGTGGTTTTCTGGGACCCCAGGAAAAACCTGTGCACGGCCCAGGTGCTCTCTCTCTCTCTCTCTCTGCGCCATTCCCGCGGGGCACTGCTGTGCTTGGCTTTCTCATTTCCTGTTTCGTGAGTTTTCATCTTATAATGAATAAAAATATAATTGTTGTATCCTTTAGCTAGCCTGGTTATTTCAACAGGCATTCCCGATCTGCAGACGTGTGAGTGGAGAGATGGTTGAGGAAGCTTCTGCAGCCGTCTAAGTTGACATCAATCAGCATCAAGCCAAGCCTTAAGGTGGGATTGAGGAAAGCAATGTGACTGGGACACAGTCAGGGGATGGGATGCGGGGGTGGGGTGACCTGTGAAGCTTTGGAAGCTACAGGGCTGCACTTTCAGTTTTACTCCACTTAATATACTTCAGAACTTTTGTTCGTGGTCGTGTGTGTTCTGAGACAGGCTGTCAATAGTTCAATCTGGTCTCAAACTTGCTATGTATCTGAGGATGACCTAGCTTTCATGATCCTCTTGCCTCCACCTCCCAAGTGTGGTGATTACAGGAGCATGCTACTTTACCTGGCCTTTGGAGGTTTGGTTTTTGTTATCATTGTTGTTATTTGAGACGGGGTCTTATTATGTAGTCTTGACCGGCCTGGAACTTGCTATGGGATCAGACTGGCCTTGTCTGTCTCCACCTTCTGAGAACTGGGGTTAAAGGCAAGCACTGCTACACCTGGCCTTTTTGAAGGTTTTGACATAGCCCTCCAAAATAGATATCTTGGAATTCGTTTTGGTTGGTGGGGGTGTGAACTGTGTAGTGGTTTGTAGGGTTTGTGGTGGAGTTGAGAGATATATGGAGTAAGAGTGTGGAGTGGGGTTTGTGGAGGAGTAGGGTGTTTGTGGGCTGAAGATGTGGTGGGAGATGGGGTACGTGTGATGTGTGCAGAATCTGGCTCTTTGAGGGACTGGACAGGTGGTGCCCATGCAAGACGTATAAAGGAACAGGGGCATGGAGGTGCCCATGTATGGTGTATAGAGGAAAAGGGACATGGAGGTGCCATATGTGGTGTGTAGAGGAACAGGGGCATGGTGTTGTGCATGTGTGTAGTGGTGCACATGCATGGCATATAGAGAAAGAGGGGCATGGTGCGGTGTGTAAAGTGTTGGGGTATTTGAAAGGGTTATGGGCATGGGTGAGGTGTTTAGAGAGGTAGATAGAGAGTTGTGTGGGGCTGAAAGTATGTGGAGGGTGAGAGTGTTTGGACGTTGGAAGGGTTGTGGGGTGTGTGTGGAAGGCTAGTGTATGGAGTGGTATGGTGGGATATGTTGGGGATGGAGTGTTTAGAGTAGCAGTAGGTGTTGCAAGAAGAGGGCCTGCTTGTTCGTCCTGGCTGCCTGGCTAGCTTAGCCCTCGAAATAATCACACAGAAACTGTATTAATTAAAACTCTGCTTGACCCATTTTTTCTAGCCTCTTATTGGCTAACCCTCACATCTTGATTTTAACCCATTTCTATTAATTTGTATATTGCCACGTGGCAGTGGCTTACCGGGAAGGATTCAGCATGTCTGACTCTGGCAGCTCCATGGTGGCTCTCTCTGACTCTGCCTTTTTCCTCCCAGAATTCAGTTCTGTCTTCTCTGCCTACCTAAATTCTGCCCCTATCAGGTCAAGGCAGTTTCTTTATTCATTAACCAATACAAGCAACACATAGAAAGAAGGACCTCCTATACCATCTGTTTAAACAAAAAGGAAGGTTTTTAACTTTAACATAGTAAAATTACACATAACAGGTATCTAGCAAGAATTACAGTTACAATATTTCTATTTATTTAATCTTTTATCATAACTAAGGAAAGCTATAACTATGAATTTTTCAACTCCATCAAAGACTCCAGAAGGATATACTATTACCTAAGTAAACAGGAAGTACATTGTAAGCAACTTCCAAAACTCTGAAATGACAGAGACATCTCACTGCCTGGACAGTCACCCAAAGTTTTTCTGAACCATTGGGGCATCCAACTTCAGCCTTTAAGTCCATAGTATCCAGCAGACTTTTCCATGAAGCAGGAAATTTCAAAGACAGTTTGGTCACTTTCTTCTGTGTCCTGCAGAATGTCTTGCAGACTCTTTCATGAAGCAGGAACCCTGAAGGACCATCTCACCTTTAGGCAAGTTTAGCAGTCATCTCTCTGTGGGTACTGTATGTCCAGTGAAGCAGTCCAGGTAAGAGCAGTTTCTTGCTCAAATGGGTAACAAACTTCATAAGGAGCCTCTTCGATGCCCATCTTCCTCTCAAAGTAATTGGTGCTGCCAGGAGCAGATGTGTCTCACTGTCATGAAAAGTCTTAAGTTCTTTTTTTTTAATTATTTATTTATTTATTATGTATACAATATTCTGTCTGTGTGTATCCCTGAAGGTCAGAAGAGGGCACCAGACCTCATTACAGATGGTTGTGAGCCCCCATGTGGTTGCTGGGAATTGAACTCAGGACCTTTGGAAGAGCAGGCAATGCTCTTAACCGCTGAGCCATCTCTCCAGCCCCCAAAGTCTTAAGTTCTTAAACATTTTAAATGCCATATTCTTTTTTTAAAAAATATTTAGTTATTTACTAAATATACAATACTCCTCTGTCTACATGTATGCCTGCAAGCCAGAAGAGGGCACCAGACCTCATTACAGATGGTTGTGAGCCACCATGTGGTTGCTGGGAATTGAACTCAGGATCTTTGGAAGAGCAGGCTATTTTCTTAACCACTGAGCCATCTCTCCAGCCCTAAATGCCATATTCTTAAGGTCTCTGAAAGATTTGAAGAATTTCTATCTAACTGAAATATGTCTCTATACATCTAGAAAATCTAACTAACATGACTACAAGCTTGATTGTTATAGAAGGTGTGTGGGGTGTGGGGGGGACAGAGAGGGCCCTGGGAAGAGTGTGTGGTGTGTGTGTGGGGACAGAGACAGCTCTGGGAAGTGTGTGGGGTGTGTGGAGGGAGGACAGAGAGAACTCTGGGAAGAAGAAAGGAGGACTCACCAGCAGAGGCAGAGGGAGCAGGGCATGCAGGAGGAGAGGGCGAGGTCATATGGCAGCAGGCAGAGGAACAGAAAAGAGCTCATCTCTCATTTAAGTTATAAGAGCTGGTAGGGCAAGCCTAAGCTATAGGCCAGACTTTTTTTTTTTCTATAGGCAAACCTTTTTTTTTCTTTTTTTAAAAAATTTTGTCTGGTTTTCTTTTTTTTTAATTTTTTTTATTTTTTCCCATGATATTTATTGAGCTCTACATTTTTCTCTGCTCCCCTCCCTGCCATTCCCGTCCCTCCTTCAACCCTCCCCCAAGGTCCCTATGCTTCCAATTTATTCAGGAGATCTTGTCTTTTTATACTTTCTACTTCCCACGTAGATTAGATCTATGTAGGTCTCTCTTACTGTCCGTATTGTTGTCTAAATTCTCTGGAATTGTGGTTTATAGGCTGGTTTTCTTTGCCTTATGTTTAAAAACCACCTATGAGTGAGTACATGTGATAATTGTCTTTCTGTGTCTGGGTTACTTCACTCAAAATAATGCTTTTTAGTTCCATCCATTTTCCTGCAAAATTCAAGCTGTCATTTTTTTCTGTTGTGTAGTACTCCATTGTGTAAATGTACCACTTTTTTTTTTATCCATTCTTCGATCGAGGGGCATTTAGGTTGTTTCCAGGTTCTGGCTATGACAAATAAAGCTGCTATGAACATAGTTGAGCACATGTCCTTGTGGCACGATTGAGCATCCTTTGGATATATACCCAAAAGTGGTATTACTGGGTCTTGAGGAAGGTTGTTTCCTAATTTTCTGAGAAATCGCCACACTGACATCCAAAGGGGTTGTACC
>PVIU01024270.1:0-25827 GCA_004026605.1 Ondatra zibethicus
GGGGGAAGGAGAAGGGAGAAGGGAAGGACTGGGGAGAGCTTGGGGGAGTGGGAGGGTGGAGATGGATGATTTTTTCCTTGTGGTGTTATGATGAGGGATTCCTCTCAGTATGCTGTGACTGTTTTATATCATTGATTAATAAAGAAGCTACTTTGGGCCTGTGACAGGGCAGAATAGAGCTATGCAGAAAAACTAAACTGAATGCTAGGAGAAAGAAGGCAGAATAAGGGCGACACCATGTAGCTGCCGAAGGAGACAGATCCTGGAACTTTACCCATTAAGCTACATAATGGCAATACACAGAATAATAGAAATGGCTTAATTTAAGATGTAAAAGTTAGCCAGAAATATGCATGAGCTAATTGACCAAGCAATGTTGTAATTAATATAGTGTCTGTATGATTATTTCATGTCTGGGTGGCTGGGAAACTATCAAGCAGCTTCTGCCTACAGTATTAGAATGCTTAGTTTTATCCTAAGTTGACTAGTTGTCTTCTGACATGGCTGTATCATCTTGTTTGGCCCCCAGCAGCAGTTCTTGTCCTCACTGGCATTAGTGTGGTCTGTTTTCTGAATGTCCATCATCCTAATAAGTATGTGGTGGAATTTCATTGCTATTTTAATTTCTATTCCATGATGATAAGTCATGTGTACACTTTGTTCTGTTCTTGTCTGCCATGTTTATACTGCATCTCCTTTGGGGTATCTACTGAGTTCTTTGGCTCATTTTGGAACTGTAAAAATGGATCAGAAGTTGAGTGCTTGTTTCTTTTTACAGAAGTTCTGAGTTTGATTCCCATCATCCATATTGCGTGACTCACACCTGCCAATAACTCCAGTTCCAGAGCATTTGAAGATCTCATCTGGCCTCCTCAAATACCACTACACACATACACAGCACAACATAAAATAAAACAAAACAAATTGTTTTCTTATTACTGAGATTTAAAACTGTATATTTTATATAAAATCTTTATTAAATCTCCTCTGTAGGTAGTCTCTCCCAGTCCGTGGTTTTACTTTTCATTTTCTCAGTTGTATCTTTTACAAATCAGAAGTATTTAATTTGAATAAGGTCCTGCTCCTTGGATGTTTCATTCATGGACTATGCCTTTGACATTAAATCTGAGAAGTTATCCTCAAACTTGAGATCATCAAGATTTTCCTCAAGAATTTTGATGATTCTTGTGTTATATATTTAGACCTGCTATCACATAGGATTAATACTGATGAATTGTGAGCCTAGATCCCCTCTTTACATTGTTACTGGTTATTATTTTTGTAGATCAGTGTTTAAAGTTTTCTCTGCTCTACTATCATGGTTTCTGATTCTTGGCCAAGCATCAGAGATTTCTCATTATAGGATTGCTTTCGTTTGTCTTTGTTTCCAATGAAGTTAAATTCTTTTGTAAGTGGCAATCATTTCCTCCTGAATTTGTCCTGTAAATGTCATACATGGAGTCTTTAAAAGTTATATATGTTTCACTGTGTGACTTTTCCTTTTGTCTTTTGATGATTAATACATTATCCAAATTTTATTTTAGATCAATTTTAGGTTATATTTATCTGTAAACTCTTCTAATTGTTCTGTTTATTGATGTTATTAATATTCACAAGATCTGTAGTGATGTCTCTATTCATATTAATATTATTTTTGGCTATCATTTTAATTTATCATTATCATCAAATATAATTAATCAGTATTTAAAATAAAATTTACTTTGTTGGTGTTGTAAAGTGAATATTTTAGCATATACTTTATTCTTTTACCTACCTCCACCTATTTTCTTTGTATCAAATTTCTATTTTAGAAACTGTATTGTAAATTAAGCTTCAGCTGTGTGATATATTATTTCTCATATATTCATTTAAAATTATAAATTTAATTTAAAAGTAATCTTAGCAGCATTTCACAAGTTTTTATAGGGAATACTGTCCATAGATGAAAATGTTACTTTAACTTTTCTTTGGTCTATGAATTGTTTATAATTTCATTGCTTAGTTATTTACTTGTAATGTTTGGAAGTTACCATTTTTTAACTTCTAGCCTTTATTCATTAGGATCTCAGAAAATATTCTATATGACTTCATTCTTTTGAAATTTTAAGAAAGTGCTTTCTTGGCCAGTATATGGCCAACATTGGGATTATTCTTAAAAGTAACTCTTATTCTTAAATGATTGCACCATGCTTAATATTTATTATATTTCACTTTGATCATATTAAATATTTAATTATAATTTTTAATTTTATTGGGCTATGATGGCCCATACCTGTAAAACCAACATCCTGGAAGTTGAGGAGGAAGATCATGAGTCCAAAACTATGCTGAACTAACTAGCATGACCTTGTCTAAGAACAAATACTAATTTTAACTGTTATATTAATTACTAAAGATGTATTTAAATCATCAATTTGGATTGTTTGTTTTGTTATGTCAATTATTAATTTATACCTGAGGGCACATTAAGAGCACAAATTTGAAATTGTATATCTTCATGGTGAACCTCTTACTATTAAGTCTTCTTTTACCTACAGTAATACTTAAAGTTTACTTTAGCAATGTTGGTATGTGAAGACCATTGTTTACTTTTAACATTTCTAACACAGTATATTGTAGCATTGTCTTAAGAACAGTGTACTTGCATATCATTTGCAATTATCTGGCAGTCATTTTATCTTTAATTAAAACATTCACTTTAATTATCCTAACAGATTTATTACGATATCTTGCTTAAATCTAATTTTTCAGGCAGTTTCTCTTTTTTGCCTCTGGCTCCCTTTATTTCCTCTTGCATTCTTCCTATAATGTTTTCTTTGTTTCTTTTAAATTTTTTATTCATCTCACATCCCAACCACAGTTTCCTTTCTCTCCTGTCCTCCTGCTTCCTCCCACTTCTCCCCTTCCCCACACACTCCTCAGAAAGGAAAAGACCTCTTATGGAGAGTCAACAAAGTCTGGCACATTAAGCTGAAGCAGAACCAAACCCCTCCCCGCTTAATCAAGGCTGAGCAAGGCATCTCACCATAGGGAATGGACTCCAAAAATTCAGTTTATACAGCAGGAATAGATCCTGGTCCCACTCCCAGGGGCTCCACAAACAGACCAAGTCAGGCAACTGATGAGGGATTCCCTTGTGTATGCTATGAAAATGGTTTTTTGTTTTGTTTTGTTTTGTTTTTTTACCACTGGTGAATAAAGAAGCTGCTTTAGGGCAGACTAGAGCTAGGTTGAAAAACTAACCTGAAGGCATGGAGAAAGAAGACAGAGTCAGGCAGATGCCATTAGCCACACAAGAAGGAAGAGGTAACAACCCATGAGCCTCATGGTAAAATAATACAAATGGGTTAATTTAAGATGTAAGAGTTAGTTAATATGAAGCCTGAGCTAACAGGTCAAACAGTACTGTAATTAATATAGTTCTGTGTAACTATTCAGGTTTGGGTGACCAGGAAACGAAAATGCATTCTCCTTTTACACACAACTGTCACCCAAATGCAGAGAGCCTAGTTTGGTCCCATGCAGGCTCCCCAGCTGTCTGTCTAGAGTTGAGTCTGTGAGCTTCCATGAGCTTGAGTCACCTGTCTCTGTGGATTTTCCTGTTTTAATCTTCACACACACACACACACACACACACACACACACACACACACACACACACACACACACTGCTCATATAATTCCTCCTTCTGCTCTTTGACTGTATTTCTGGAGCTCAGCCTGGTACTTGACTGTGGATCTCTGCATCTGTTTCTACAGTTACTAGATGAAGGTTTTATGATAACAATTAGAGTAGTGTTTTTATCCATAATTAGTTTTTATATTTCCATTTCTGCTAGTGTAGAAACACACACACACACAAGCACACACACACACACACACACACACATATATATATATATATTATGTTTTTGATGACTAGAGATTGAAACATGAATTCTTGGCTCAAAGTTTAATGTGACTTGACAATCTTATACCCCTTGTGAGTATTGCAAAATTCTTTTAAAAAGCTTTGTGCCCACCATCTTATTCGAACATATACTCAAGCATCAACAAAATTTAGTTATTGTTTTCACGTGGTTAATATTCATTAATATTTATTCTAATCTTGAAGGATAAGGAGATGCCTTTATCAGCAGAACACTTGTTGCACAAGTGTGAGAACTTAACTTTGAAGGCTGACCTTTTACACAAAAATCTTGGCATTGTGCCTCATATCTATAACCCATTGCTTAAGAGGAGGAGATGGGCAGATCCCTGATACTCACTGGTCAGCAAGTCTAGATTACTCACTAAGCTCCTGGTTCAGTGTAAGACGCTTTCTCTAAAACTAAGGTCGGCAGAGATCAAGAAGGATGGATAACCAATAGTGACTTCTGGCCTCTACACTTAGGAATCTGACAATTTAACTAATTATTTGGGAAATTATTTCATTTGTGTGAAATAAACTGAGACTAAAAAGCAATATTTTTATGTGTGGATGCCTGAGTATATGTATGGTACCATGTGTGTACAAAAGTCTCCACAAGTAAATTAGAAGAGGGCATATGATCTCCTGGATACACAGGTGATGTGAGGCCTCAGAACTAAACCTGGATCCTCTCCAAGAGCAGTAAGTGTTATTAACCACTGAGTTATCCCCATAGCCCCTGAACAAATTTTTTGATTTTGTTAACCCTGACTTATATTCTAGGAACCTAAGTATATGAAAGGGAGAAAGTTAAAATTGTGTAACAATTAATGTCTGAAGTAGCCACATTTCCCAAGAAAATACCTGGGAAATTGACGAGAGAATGAACAAATTGCCACATTCTTTGGCCAAGAACTATAGTGAATTATAACAACACTAGAAGAAATTAGAGGGACCTACTATATCAATAAAAATGATAACATCTACTGAGAATTTCAGTTAATTTAAAAAACAAGTCAGACAATAAATAAAGTTATTTAAAATAATATAAATTGTAGACATTAGTGATGGATGTTTTTCTAAAATTTCCATCTACATCGCACGTTCAAATACATCATCTAGGGCCAGAAAGGTTAAACATATGCAATTCCCTTCTCATAGATATAGTAAATTTTATCGCAATGTAAGTCCACTGAATCTTATTTATATATTATTTCTATATTCCTCATGAAGTGTAGTTCTTCTGTAGCAAGAATGTCACATGGTCCTCACACAACAAAGTCTCAAGGTATAAAGGGAAGGACAGGTAGTTGTGATGGTTTGATCCCATATAAAAGCTTCATAAACCAACTTCAAGGTCTATTTACTGTGTTCAGATCCTTCTAAGTATGAAATATTCCCATCCAACCAATCAAAGACCACATTTTTCTTTAGCTGCTACATCAAGCTTGATGGTCTCCTGATGACTGTAGGACGATTTGTAGAGGAACCTGCCTTCTTGGTTGTCACTTCCAGCACATGCTTGTTTTGAATTAATGTGTGTATCCTCCGCAGCCAGCTCAACTCCAATCATTTTCTCAATTTGGGAACTAAACCCCAGATACATCTTAGCAGACTCCTTTTTCCCCCTCAGTTCCGTGCCTTCTTCCTTGGGCCAGGAGCCTCTTGGATATCAAAGGCAACTTCATGTAGTGAAGGGAGTCAGGCAGGGGCAGAGGAGCCTAGGACCTGACCCCATGTTACAGCTGCTGCTTGAGAAAGTAGAGAAGTTAAAAACACTCACTAAATAATTCTCTTTAAATCAGAAGAAAAGTGATTTTTTACAGTTAACAGTTAGATGCATGATGATTAATGTTTTCAACCTTGAGGGCAAACTCTGCCTGTTTAGTATGAATTTTTTATTCCTGTGTTTCAAGTGAAAAATATCCTGGGGTCCTTTTGAATTTCAAACAATTAGTCCAAATTCAAAATGTATTAGGTTAATTGCGTATTTTTAATCTAATTTTAATATTCTTTGACTCTGAAATTGATAAGATAGCATTTATTTGCTCTTAAAATCTTTCAAAGTTTATAACAATCTTTTATGCCTTTTAAATGGCATTAATGCTTAATGATAAAAACCTGGCCTAAGGAGGAGATAATGTTTAAGAACTATATAAACCCATGGGGCTGGGGTGTAAATCATCTCTCTGGTCTTTTTCAGAGTAGATATTCTATTTTATGAAATTTAGCAGGGGGTTTCCTCCTCTGGGGACAGTTGACTTAGATATAAGTGATAGACGAGGCACATATGAATTCCGCCATTAGTTGTATCACTGGATTTCATCAAAAGACAAAGACACTGGCTGATATGGTCTTTGTCTGAGGCAGCAAGGGATAAACTGCCCTTTCTCTTTTCTCTTATAATAAACAAAAGAAACAGACTTCAGTGAAGATCTTTGCCCATCCTTGTCACACTGGACATAAATTTCCTCAGGTGCTAAACATACCAATTTTAAGAAATGTGTATATAAAGAAAAATATTAGCATTTTTGTTAGATGATAGAATTTCAGCAATGGTTATTTTTAGGGAGGTACAAACATTTATAGATAATTTTAAGTGTATTTTATAGATTTATTTCACTTGTTATTTTACTACTGTAAGATTAGTAAACCTGGTTCCCTTTTTTTATAGTCCACAATTATTTTTACATTTTAATTTAAGAGTGTGAGTCAACTTTAACCTTGCTGAATCAGTTGGTAATGCTTCCCTTGTTTTGATACAAACATCTAAGAAGGGAAAGGGTTTCCACAGGCTCCTGTTTTCAGTCTCCTTCCTGAAAGGACCCATAGGAAGCCTTTCAGCTTACACCATGTTTGCCAGGAGCAGTAACAGAGAAGGCCCATCTCTGCTTTCAGAAAATTATTTTTATTTTTATTTTATTTTTTAAAAAAGAAAACAAACTATCTGTTTTCATTATACATTCCAATCCAAGTTCCCACTCCTTCCCCTCCACCCATTCCCTCCACATACCCTCCTACCCTACCCCTATCCAATCCTCAGAGAGGGTAAGGCAAATTGTTTGGGAAAGGTCCAAGGCCCTCCCTCCTATATCTAGACTAGCAAGGTATCCATACAAAGAGAATAGGTTCCCCAAAAGCCAGTACATGCAGTAGGGATAAATCTTGGTACCATTGCCAGTGGCCCCCCAGTCTGCCCCAGCCATGCAACTGTCAACCACATTCAGAGGGACTAGTTTGGACCTATGCTTCTCCTTTCCTAGTCTGGCTGGAGTTGGTGAGCTCCCATTAGCTCAGATAGACTGTTTCAGTTGGTGTATCCATCATAGTCTTGACTTCTTTGCTCATATTCCCACTCCTCCCACTCTTCAACTGGACTTTGGGAGTTTAGTCCAGTGCTCTGATGTGGGTCTGCCTCTGTTTCCATCAGTTGCTAGATGAAGGTTCTATGGTGATATTTAAGTTATTCATTAGTCTGACTACAGGGCAAGTCTAGATCAGGCCCCCTCTCCTCTATTGCTTAGAGTATTAGCTGGGGTCATCCATGTGGATTCCTGGGAATTTCTCTAGAGCCATCACCTCTCCTTTCAAAACTTTTTTTTATAAGTAGCTGTCAGAAGTGTTATGCAATAAAAAGTTATTTCCAAAATTTGCTCAATCATACTACAAAAGCATTTGTTCAGCTATGCTCATAGCAGCATTATTTGTAATTGCCAGAACCTGGAAACAACCTAGATGCCCCTCAACAGAAGAATGGATAAAGAAAATGTGGCACATTTACTCATTAGAGTACTACTCAGTGGTGAAAATCAATGACATCTTGAATTTTGCATGCAAATGTATGGAATTAGAAAACACTATCCTGAGTGAGGTAACCCAGACCCACAAAAATAAATATGGTATATACTCACTCATAAGTGGACTCTAGCTATAAACAAAGGATATTGAGCCTGTTTTCAAATTTAAAGAAAACAATTAAGCCTCTTTTTGAGAATAAATTTCCCATGAAGCTTCAGGGCATAAGCAGGTGTATATGGAGCTGTTTTGGCGAAGCTGAGAGGACAATGCAAAGCCCCAGACTCATATCCCTTCCCTCTTTTTCACATTTCCATGATGACCTGCCTCCAGGAAATAAGTCTTTGAAAATCACTTCAATGAAAGTTTGTAGAGACCATCATTGGTAAGGGTAACCAAGATAAGATGATCACACAGAAGTTATGTCAACCACAGTTGTTACAAATGTTTTTGCACCAGTTGCTTTCAAGGTTCATTCTGAGAGTGGACAGGATTATTTCTCAGAGCAAACATGACAACATTTTCTTTTGAGAGAGCACATGCAGATTAAGTCTCTATCAGGGAAGTGCCTATTTTGTTTCTACCTTGCTATTCTGGTCTTTCTGTTTTGAGTGTGAACTGTCTAGCGGAATTGGTGCATAAGGATTACATGCTATCACTTTTCTAATCCAAAACATGTAGACAAAAGTGCTGTATTGATGGGCATAGTGTAGTCATCCCAGATTTTCTCCCACCTGCCCATTTGTTTGTGCTGATTGCCTTCCCCTATGAAAGCTTAGCTTTGCCTAAACTTGCAAGATCATGTATCTAACTTTAGCAGAAGGAATGGGAGGCCTTAGGCACCTTACCCAGTATTTGACAATACTGTATCGACAATCTATATTTTAGATTTTTTCTCAGTTTATATTTTTTCTCAGCTCTAAAAAACAGGCTCCATGTTTGTTGAGACTAACTTATCGCATCTTACAGCAGACAGTCTGCTAATGCTATTGGACTTTTGCAAATGAGTTGTTGTCACACAGGCAGCTTAAAATTAGGCAGGATAGGAGCATTTACCTTAGAAAACCTTTAGAACTTAAAAACCAAGTCTTCTGGTGATGTGGGATTCCCCTCTGTATGCTGTGAATACCATTGTTAAATAAAGAAATTGTCTTGGGCCTGTGCCAGGCAGAACTTAGGTAGGTGGGGAAAATCAAACTGAATGCTGGGAGAAAGAAGGCAGAGTCAGGAGAAGCCATGTAGCCCCACTGGAGATAGAAGTTGGAACTTTACCTGGTAAGCCACAGCCTCGTGGCAATACACAGATTAATAGGAATGGGTTAAATTAATATGTAAGAGCTAGCCAATAAGAAACTAGAGCTATTAGGCCAAGCAGTGATTTAATTAATACAGTTTCTCTGTGGTTATTTTGGGTCTGAGCAGCCGGAATGAGCAAGCAGCCTTCTACAACAATTGATGTGCCAACATAGTTGACTAAAATCCACTTAAAACCTGAGAGAGTTTGGAAAGGAATTCTAGGCAAATAACAGAGTTAAGCACGTCTTAATGTTGTTGCTATTTAAAAAGATTGTTGACAGAGATTTCTGTCCTGCCTGGTCCTGCAGCCATTCAGTCCTAAAGACACACACAGAGCTCTACCACATTAATTATAAACTGCTTGGCCTATTAGCTCAGGCTTCTTATAACTCTTATAACTTATATTAGCCCATACTTCTCTGTGCTAGCCATGTGGCTTGGGAACCTTTCATCAGCAAGGCATTCTCATCTTGCTTTTTCTGTGTCTGGGTGAGAACTGCAGACTGACTCTTTTCTCTTCCCCAAATTCTCCTGTTCTCATTGCCCCACCTCTACTTCCTGCCTGTTCACCCCACCTATACTTCATGCGTGGCTACTGGCCAATCAGCGTTTTATTAAAAATAACACAAGTGACAGGATAAAAGACCATTGCCCTACAGCAAGAGAAGCTTTCCTGATTCAGCAGAGGCAGAAAAAAAAGCCATGTGGTTTTCAAATGGTGGCTTTCTGGGCTGCTGCCAGCACAAACTCTGGCTCTTTTAGGAACTCAAGCATTTAAATGGGGTCTGTGGGCAGTGTACCACAAGTTACTTGGTGGCAGCATGGGCCAACTGGATACCAGAGTGGAGGTGGTGAGGATGACTTCCACCTGGCAGTCTCAGGCAATAATGACTTCTGCAATGTTGGACTGGGTGAAGCAAACAGACAGGGCTATATTACCACTAGCAATGGCACCACTTAGGTTTTTGAGAAGTGCTTAGCATTTTAAGAAGTCCTAGTCAGAAAATGATTACAGATACACAATAAAGACAAATTCAGATGGAAAAGAGCTCTAAATGGGTCATGGTGTTGGATAAATGTATGTAGGCTTGGGAGAGAGAATAAAAAGACTATAGAGAATTATAAAAAGAAGTAAATAGTTAAAAAATAAAACAAAGTCTTTAAAGAGACAGAGTACAGTCAGCCATAGATTAAAAGGAGTAAAGAAAAATAAGCCACATAAAGATGGAATGTACAGAGAGTCTGGATTGTGTATATTATTGTGTTTTCTTTGAAATTTTTGACTGTGAAAGAGCTAAGTAACCAACATATATATCTTAAAGGTATCTTGACCTCAAAATATGGGTCTAAGGATATGTTGCTTTGGAAAAGAGGTTCTTCTTTTGTTTCCACAGAGGATGAAAACCTGTGGAATCCTTCCAGACTAATGTGGTTTGATGGGCCAAGACCCCCCCAAAAGGTCACAGTGAATACTCCCAAAAATTAATTCACCCAATAAACAGCAGGAAGTAGTTTGGAGAGAATTATGCCCATATTCCCAAATATTGTCTATAAATGTTTGTTTACAGTCAAGGGGGGATATATTATATTGATTTGCATGGGTATGGATCTTGGTCTCTTGATACAAATTTAAGGTCAATTTTGTTATATATGTATTTCTGATCTTGATTAATGTATTGTGTTTGTCCAGCTCATTTATAAATGTAATATATAATTAAGATATATAGGCTAATAGATAATTATCTATAATAGTCAAGCTTTGTTGTAATCATGTTAGTTAGATTTTTCTAGATGTACAGAGATATATTTCAGAAATATAGGCATTCTTCATATCTTTCAAAGACCTTCAGAATATGGCATTTAAGATGTTTAAGAACTTAAGACTTTTCATGACATTGAGATGCATCTGCTCCTGGCAGCACCAATTACTTCAAGAGGAAGATGGGCATCAAAGAGACTCCTTATGAGGTTTGCTAGCCATTTGGGTAAGAAACTGCTCTTGCTTGGACTGCTTGATGGCATGCTGTATGATCTAGACATGCCGTTCCCCCAGAGAAATGACTGCTGAAGTTTTTTAAAGAAGGTGAGAAAGTCATTTGGGGTTCCTGGTTCATGAAAGAGTCTGCCTGATATTCTGCAGAACACAGAAGAAAGTGACTGACCACCAGTCTTGGTGGAACTATCTTTGAAATTTTCTACTTCACGGAAAAGTCTGCTGGATTCTGTGGACCTGTAGGATGAATATGGATGCCCCAATGGTACAGAAAAACTTTGGGTGACTATCCAGGCAGTGAGATGTCTCTGTCAATTCTAGAGTTTTGGAAGTTGCTTATAATGTACTTCCTGTTTACTTAGGTAATATTATAACCTTCTTGAATCTTTGATGGAGTTGAAGAATATATAGTTATAGTTTTCCTTAGTTATGATAGAAGATAAAATAGATATAAATATTGTAACTGTAATCCTTGCTTGATTACTGTTTTATGTAATTTTACCATGCTAAAGTTAAAACCTTCTTTTCATTTAAGCAGAAAAGGGAAGGTGATGTGGGATTCCCCTCTGTATGCTGTGAATACCATTGTTTAATAAAGATATTGTCTTTGGTCTGCACAAGGCAGAACTTAGGTAGGTAGGGAAAACTAAACTGAATGCTGGGGGAAAGAAGGCAGAGTCAGAAGAAGCCATGTAGCCCCACCCAAGACAGATGCCAGATGGAACTCTACCTGGTAAGCCACAGCCATATGGCAATACACAGATTAATAGAAATGGGTTAAATTAAGATGTAATAGCTAGCCAATAAGAAACTAGAGCTATTAGGCAAAGCAGTGATTTAATTAACACAGTTTCTGTGTGGTTATGTTGGTTCTGAGCAGCTGGAATGAGCAAGTGGCTTCCTACAACATTCTGGAGCATAGCACTGCTTAAGAACTAGCTTCCAACTCAATGAATCAATAGCCAGGATCTCCATCTTTCCTGAACCTAACTTTGTACTTGGTCTCATAAAAAATGCAGAAGCATGGGCTTGACATTCTTGTTAGACTTTTCCTGTAGTCTTTCTGGACTTATGCTTACAGAGTTCTCCTGATGTCGGAGCACCCCAGGTTGTGAATCTGTTATTGATTCTTAGATTTTTCTAGTCTCACTTCTAGTTAGTCTTGAACCACTCAGTTGAATTACCTGCTGTCTGTTCTGTAACGTGCATCCCATAACACTTTCCCCAATGTCTATCTGTAAACTTCTGCTTTAGCTGACATGTTTTATAGGCAAAGTTGGGCTCCTTCAGATTTGTGGTCCAGGATCTCCTCTACCCAAACCCCTCCCAATCTACTCTGTCCCAGTTAACCAAAATAACCCAATACTCTTTCTGTAGAATTAAAAAAATAAACATTTATTCCACCTAGAAATAGTTTTTGTATTATTAGACTTTTAATTATTTAAAAGTAATTTGTTAGCGGTTTTAATTTTAAAACCCAATTTAACATTTTAATAAATAATAACATTTAATATCCATAATGAGTGTTCACCATATAAAGAGTATTTAATTTCTAAACACACTACCTATATTTTCTCAAAATAATGAGCAGTAAATGCCACTGTTTCTGTCCTGTACACTGATTGTATACTTTCATTGTATTCACTTAGCCCTATGTATTTGATGGTATTCACTTAGCCATATGTATATATATTCACTTAGTGCTGTGAACTCTCTATGAGATGTGTACTATTCTTGTCCCCTTTCATCTTATGAATGAAAAAGGTAAGAAACCTAGGGGTTTTGGCCTCTCTCTCTCTCTTTCTCTCTCTCTCTCTCTCTCTCTCACACACACACACACACACACACACACGCACACGCACACGCACACACACACACACACACACACACACACAAATCAGCAAAATTTTAGCTTAAACTGGGATGGTCTGGCCCTATAACTATTTTAAACATCTTATTGTTCTACCCTTTGCTAAATTGAAACCTGGAGATGGGACTTAGGAGAAAATCCATATATGCTCATTTTAAATGTCAGTGGCTCAGAATATTCATCTGAGCATTGGTAGAGGAAAGCCTGGGAGATCCGTTGAAAAATTCCTTCTCATGCCCATGGGAAGTAGAGGAAGAAAGATTACAAGGTGAGACCCACTGGACCACATTTGACCACAGGAAATGGTGAAATCTCTTTTTCATTCCTATACATATTTTCCTCAGTTGATACATGATATAAAACTGTGGAAGGAGGGTCTGTGCTCTTATGTGAATTGTCTAAGTATCAGCAAAACCTGACAGAAGTCAGTTCCTTTTTGTCAGTTGCAAAAACAGAAAAATGAATATAAATAATGTCAATTTTTTATTTGCACAGAATAGAAAGTATAAGCTATATGGATCAATGGATTATTGTGGTTTTCATACTCTTTAGTGAAACTGTATTTTTACAGTATTGCTGGGGTCAGCTTGATCTTGAAAATGTTGGTATAATAACATTATTTTTTAGAAAACACCAAATATATTATCTTTCCAGATCATGACATTTGGCACTCTCAGTAAAAAGGTGTGGCTGAATTGCAGCAAGACAACGAAAAAGAAGGCAATAGTCACCCATTTTCCTTTTGGTGATTTGTTTGCTGTGATAAGAAGTTCCTCTGAATCCCAGACTGGGTTTGAACTAGAGATCCACCTGCCTCAGCCTAATGGGTATTGAGATTGTAGGCATGCATCACTATATCCAGCAAAATACAACTGTCAATTCTAAAGATTGTCTTCTAGAAAGTTCACAAAAAAGGATAATACTGCAAGACTGTGACCCCACAATTTGAAGAAGAGGAAACACTTGCTTGTGGTGCCTCTGCTTGCTGAATTCCAGTTGAAATGAGAGAGAATGTGGTAAAAGCTGACAGTCATTTGTGTTTTTCTATTCTTTTTTTAATTGAATTTTTTTATTGATTTTATTGAGCTCTACGTTTTTTTCCTCTGCCCCTCCACTGCCTCTCCCCTCCCCCTTCAACCCTCCCCCAAGGTCCCCATGCTCCCAATTTACTCAGGAAATCTTGACTTTTTCTACTTCCCATGTAGATTAGATGTATGTAAGTCTCTTTTAGTGTCCTCATTGTTGTCTAAGTTCTCTGGGATTGCGATTTGTAGGCTGGTTTTCTTTGCTTTATGTTTAAAAACCACCTATGAGTGAGTACATGTGATAATTGTCTTTCTGTATCTGGGTTACCTCACTCAAAATGATGTTTTCTAGCTCCATCCATTTTCCTGCAAAGTTCAAGATGTCTTTATCACCATGCACAGAACTCAAGTCCAAATGGATCAAAGACCTCAACATAAAGCCAGTCACACTTAACCACATAGAAGAGAAAGTGGGAAGTATACTTGAATGCATTGGCACAGGAGACAACTTCCTAAATATAACCCCAGCAGCACAGACACTGAGAGAAACAATTAATAAATGGGACCTCCTAAACTGAAAAGCTTCTGTAAAGCAAAGGCATGGTCAATAAGACAAAATAACAGCCTACAGAATGGAAAAAGATCTTCACTAACCCCTCATCCTCCAAAATATACAAAGAACTCAAGAAATTGGTCATAAAAAGAACAAATAATCTAATAAAAAATGGAGTACAGACCTAAACAGAGAACTCTCAACAGAGGAATCTAAAATGGCTGAAAGACACTTAAGGAAATGTTCAACATCCTTAGTCATCAGAGAAATGCAAATCAAAACAACTCTAAGACTTCATCTAACACATGTCAGAATGGCCAAGATAAAAAACACTAATGACCACTTATGCTGGAGAGGTTGTGGGGTAAAGGGAACACTTCTGCATTGCTGGTGGGAATGCAAGCTGGTACAGCCCCTTTGGATGTCAGTGTGGTGATTTCTCAGAAAATTAGGAAACAACCTTCCTCAAGACCCAGTAATACCACTTTTGGGTATATATCCAAAGGATACTCAATTATGCCATAAGGACATGTGTTCAGCTATGTTCACAGCAGCAGTGTTTGTTATAGCCAGAACCTGGAAACAACCTAAATACCCCTCGACCAAAGAATGGATAAGGAAAATGTGGTACATTTACACAATTGAGTACCACACAGCAGAAAAAAAAAATGACATCTTGAATTTTGTTTTTCCATTCTTGTCCTTAGTTTGTACATCTCTCTCTGGGAACATTACCTGTCTCCCCATGCACAGGCTTCAGCTTTGGTGTTGTAGCTGCTCCAGTGTCCTCCATCACTCCCCCATCTGTGTTTTGACTTACTCTTCCTCTCACAAGATAATTCTCCAATGCATGAACCTCTAATCTCCAAATCTTTGTGTTTATTTGTCAGAAAATCAAACCTTACTTCTATATACTTGTCTTAGTTACTGTTCTATTGCTGTGAGAAGACACCATGATTAAGGAAAGTTATAAAATAAAACATTTAATTGAGGGCTTCTTTATAGTTGTAGAATGTTAGTTCACCTACACTATGGTGAAGACATGGCTGAAGGCAGACACTAAAGTAGTAACTGAATGCTTACGTCTGGATCTACAGGCAGGATGGAGAGAGGAAGAGAGGAGAGAGAGAGAGAGAGAGAGAGAGAGAGAGAGAGAGAGAGAGAGAGAGAGAGAGAGAGATCGAGGCTGGGTCTGGCTTAAGCTTTTGAAACTTTAAAGCTTTAAAGCCCATCCCCAGGGACGTGCCTCATCATATAAGGCTACACTTCTTAATCTTTCCCAAACAGTTCTATGGTCATTATCGTTCAAACCACTACACGAGTTAATAGATAATCAGACAACAGCTTAATGGAATTAAACATCTCCTTCAGGAAATACATCCAGAGATAGAGGAGTAACTGGTAGGTGTCTATACCCAACCAAGAAAGCTTTACTACATTTAATTCAAATAGTCAGAAGCTCGATCCACTTATATATAGGGCCAGTCCTAAATAGTGGTATTCACTTCCATAGCCTCTAGAGACAATCAAGTCACCCATACTGCAGCCACAGCAATTGCAATAAATACATACCCTGACATTTCTGAACTGTTTCCCAAGATATTCATAGTGTCTAAGACCAACCTGATGGGGAGAGAACCTCCCGAGAATGTGGGAGCTGGCTGTTGGAACTGCTGTCATTTCCTGATTCACCAGAGAAGTGATGACAATGGTGACTTCACAAAGTTTTCAGGGAATTTAGTTGGCAACAAACTCAGAATAGTAGCTGGTTCAGACTAGATCTAAACCACCGAAGAGGTGAAGCATGAGGGAATTCGATTCTTCTTTTTATTTTTGTCTTCCAGTTTCAAATTGCTATTTGCTTGGCACGGGGCATGAAATAATTGAAAGCAACTGCTAGCACCAATATTTCAGTATATTTTAATTATATTCCTGCACTCTTTTGATCCACAAAGTATTCTCTCTCTCTCTCTCTCTCCTTCTCTCTCTCTCTCTCTCTCTCTCTCTCTCTCACAAACACACACACACACACACACACACACACACACACACACACACACACACAGGTTTGCGATTATGGTGCAGCTCAGTGGAATAATATTTTTTCCAAGGCCACCATTCTGCAAGCTGATGACAGAATAACTAAGTTTGTAATTTTTGCCTTCAATTTCTCTAACTGCATTTTAAAATAACAGCTTGGACTTTTTGATCTTGGGCTTTTTGTGATGGAGTCAAAATCAAAAGTAACCCACAGTTAACTTCTTCCTGTTTTGTTTTCTAACCTAGACGTCTTGAGAGCATTGTATCACAGAAGGGAAAAAAGTGAGAGCTTTGGCGGGAAGGAGAGGGGCTTCACTTGTGTGGAAACAATCAAGTTTAGGGTAGTTAGGAATGGTACTTTTACTAACCTGGAGAGTCCTGGGACTGATGCAGAACCTTGGGGACAAAAGATTGAATGACTCATTTAAGAAAGACAAGCCATTACTACCTTCCACAGATATGTCCTATCCCAAAGGTAGGCAGGTTTAGACAGAGTAGAAGACAAAAATTAAAAACCAAAGTGTCTACCATAAATGCCTGCTCTGCCTAAAGCTTCAGATCACTGATGTCAAACTAAGTTTGAGACAGAGACCTTATTGTTGCTATAATTAGTTAGGTAAGAGAGGCCATATTATTATGTATTTGGTTCATTAACATACTAGCCTTCTATGTTGGAAGTCTAGCAATACATATATGATTGTCCTATATCTCCTATGATTCACAAGTTTATATTTAGATGGGAAATGTCTACCAAATTCATTGCTTTGTATGCTTATAGCAAAAGACACAGCTGTTGACTCATACTAAATTGTTCTGTATTTAATTCTATGAACATGGGTAAGATAATGTTTTTCAATAGTTAGACCCATAAGCTAGTATTAGACACACGAATGGCCATCTGGACAAGGCAAAAATGGTTGTCATGAAACTTGAAATTGATGCCTTTGTGTGGTGGAAATAATGACTCATAAAACATACTGCACTACACTGCAAGACTTGTTTAAAACTCTGGTTGTTTATTAGTTTTCCCAACTCCTTGAACAACCCCTAACATTTTCTATACAGAAACATCTATGTACTCTCTCTGCTTTTGATGCTGAAGCATAACAATTTTACTATGTTGATTCAGAGCAGAAAAATTTTCATTATTCTGTGTTTCAGTGAAAATCTTTGATCCCCAACTTAAATTAAGACAATGCTAAGAAACAGCTCACACATTTATATATGGTATTTGGTCATCATTTGTAAACACAATACAATAAAAATAAAAATGAAAAGGGGAGTGTTTGAAGAGAAACCTCTTCTCTGTAATGCCTCGTCTCCTCTTTCTCTTTTTCTTTGTCTCCCTTCTTCAACATACAGAGCTCAGAGAAACACAACAGAAGCACAAATAGTATGGAGTGAAACTCCTCTTTAATAATTACATCTCTTAAGTTAGTAGAAATCTGCCAACATCTGCAAGCTCCTCTACAGAGTTGTGAGCCAAAGCTAAAAATCATGTGTGACAGGGCTGTGGAAAGTCCAATTGATTCCTGTCTGATTGTGTCAGTTCCCAACAGAGACAATATTGATGATGCTCAACAGTGATCTTATTGGGCTTGGACCAACTGAACATTGGTCTTTGTCAACTCATTATTCCTCTATCAGAGGGATCTTTGCAGATTGATCTTGCCAGCACCTCCTGATGCATCTCACAAATCAGTGTTCTTCTGTTGGCAGGCAGATTTGAGCTCTGCACAGTAATTGCTGGGTTTTTTTAACCTCTCTCTATGCCTCATTGTCTGCCAGAAGACAGTGACTGTATATTGAAAGTCATCATTATTTGAAGAGCTAAATAAGTCCAAACAAGATTGAGTAGGTTGGTATATAGATTTTGGTCAAACCAAGATTTGTGGCCATACCACAAGTGCTCTCAGATTGGCAAAATAGAGAGTTATGTCTTTCATCTGCCTTTCACACAGTTAATTAAAAGAACCCTGAACTTTTCAGAAGTCTACAGTATTGCCTGTAGGAAAGTTCAATTCTACAGTTTAAGGGTCTGGTTTGGATGATTAGCACTTCCACTACAATTTCACAAGTTGGAAAATATGTTGTGTCATGAGTAATGGGGGGAGGGAGCATAAGGCATTAGCATCAGGTTGTATTCAGCACACTGTCTTCTGTGATTTGATCTGCCCTTCTGGACAGAATTGATGTTCTCCAGAAAAGTCCCCTGATATCAGTACTTCAGTAAGCTGTAAAATGTGATTATATTTCAGGTAAAATGATCAGGATAGAGTTACATCTTTATAATAAATAGGTCAAGAGTTAGTTTAACTTATGAATGAGAGACTCTTCTAGAAAGCATGTGTCCTTGTATTGGCTATGTAGAGAGGAAGATCTTGGACCATGCAGTTTCAGGATGTGTGTTTGAGTTCTGATGCCCTCAAGCATAAAGATTTGTTGGTTGCTCCATTTCTAAGTATTCATTGTGGAAAAGGCAGTGACCTCTTCTTTAAAATCCTTATCATGGAGAATGGACTTTGAGGTTATCTGAAGAGACTAATGCTTTTCTTCTGACTTTTTTATTTTTAAACATTTTTTTTACACAGAGAAGTATTTGTTATAAAGACAAGATGAACTGAAGTAACTGAGTTTAGTAGAAGATATTTTCTATAGCTTCATATAACATGCAATAAAATTTGTAACTGATGTAATGAAGTGTCTTGATAGTACTTGAAGAATTTCTAGACTCTCAGACTTGATTTCTTTATTGATTCTCATTGTTTCTGGAGCTTGTAGAATGCAAGATCTATACTTGTACAACAGTCTGGATCTCAAAACAGAATGATATAGTGGTGGTAGCAAGGAAAGGTAAGAGTTTTCCAATTCTTCACTCCATTCTTCCACCAGGTTGCTTCCTACTTCTATCTGTCAAGGAATACAGTAGTTAATCAGCCTAAATAAAAAATTTCCCTACATTAAATTTACCTTACTATATTTATTTCTTCTGGTTTCCTGGGTTAGAGAAAGTAACTCAGTGTTTGCCTTTGAGAAACTTCTTTCTTAGTAGGATGCACAGTACACAAACATGCAAAAATAAATGACATACAAAATAAAAGTTGGTTAACTGCCTGCATATGAAACCTAACCAGAAGAAATTAAAAGCAAGATTAATAATAGATCAACTGTGGAAATGATGTAGGGTGGACTGTTCAGAACCATTTGACACCATTTCTGAGGAGAGATACCTTTCCTTCTCCCAGTTAGTCCTAAGAAAGGGCCAAGTAACAAATAGGGTGTTAAGTAATGATCCCAAAGTTTGTTTTTGTTTTGTGTTTCAGGTAAGAATATAGGCGTTTCTGAGCTGAGTCCACAAGTGATAGGGCATCTGATTATGAAATTGTATCTTTTTAGACTTATTTTATATTTTTGTACAGGATTTCATACAAACTGTTTGTTTTATGTATATACATATTTTGAACATATTTAGTTTCAATTACTCGCTATTTTCCCCTTCCCACCCTCCCCTCTCTAACTAGTATTCATTCCTTCTCTAGTCTCCCTTCTGTTTTCGTGCTATAAAAATATATTTATATTTCTACATGAGCTTTATCATCCATAAACGAAAGAGAACATGTGAAATTTGCCTTCCTGCGTCTGCCTAATTTTGCTTAATATGATCTCAAACTGCATACATTTCCAACAATAGACATAATTTTATTCTTATTTATAGCTGAATAAAATTCCATTGTGTCCGTGTATCACATTTTCTGTGCCCATTCATCAGCCGATAGGCACCAGCTGTTTCGAGAGGACGCCTATTGTGAACAGTGCTGTAATAAACTGAACAAACGCTGCCGGGAGACGTGGGTGAAGAGAAGACTGTACACACTGCCTATAGGGGCAGAAATTAGTTCACTCACAATGGAAATCAGCATTTAGAGTCTTCAAAAGATCAAGAAACAGAACCACTGTATTAGCCAGCTGTACCATTCTTGGCTTTATACCTGAGAGATTCCAAGTCAATAAACTACACAGGTACTTTTTTCTTTCTAAAAATTGACAAGTTTATCCACACACTCAGAAGCTTGAGCATTGTCATAGCAAAAGCCACCATTAGTGTAAGATATTGGCTGGTGTTCAGTGGTTTAGATGCTCAAACTACATCATTATAGCACTAAACTGATTTGGAAGGTTTAACAGAATAACAACAGATATCCGTATCTAGGAATACTATTTCTATTTTGTCACTTTATTTATGTGAGTGATTATTTATTTCATTATTTTGTTGTTGATAATTCCTTACGTATTTTTTGGAATATCTACCATAAATAGATAACAGATTTTATACATAATTATTGAAAAGGAGAAAATCAACTTTCAAGGGCAAGTAAGAAAATGATCTTAAATCTTCTTGTGTTATGAATAGGGTTGTTATGGAAGACATCAAGTGACTTAGCATCTCCTCCGAACTTACAATATTCTAAGAAATAAGATGTAGGAAATGATTCCCATTTATTTAAGTTAACAAGGTCTTCTTTTCTGTTTTCAGGTGGTAATGCTAAGTAGACAACTAAGGAACCACAACATTTTATGGTGTTAAAAAAATATCCATTTCAAAAAGCCTTGTAATCCAGTGCTAGAACTTTCTTATGAATGAGTCCCTCATTCCCCTCATGTCAGACAAAAGATGTTAGCCATGGGCTTCCAGCAGCTACCACTGAGTTCTTGCACTGTGGGCCACACTTTCTCTTATGGGGATCAGAACCAGTTTCATTGGCATGCCACACATGATGTGCACAATCTCATTGTTTGTCCTGCATTCCATCCCCTTTTCGGGTATATGGTAGAGATTGGTAGGGAGTAACATAGGTGAGGTGACTTTCAGATATGTTTTGTGTCCAGTTTTGTAAAGTTCAGAACACCCTGGTATAGTGCTGCTGTTATTGCACAAAGAACGCGGAGCCGTTCCATCAAAATCCCTTCCTCTGCCCTTGATAAATTTTCCAATGAAGCTAGTCAACATTTCATCCTTTTATGGAATGACAACCTCGATTGAGTTGACATTATCTTAGACGTTCCACTACCATTACAATGCCTTACAGACAAGAAAGGCTGTGCCTCTTCCCCCTTGCAAATTAGAAATCAAAATAAACCAGGAGCCTTATAATAATATTCCTTGAATGTAACTAGGAATAGCGTTGCCAGAATGAATAGCCACTCCTCACAAATAAATGCCAATTCTAATTTCAGAATCTTGTATACCATCCTGCCATTTGCAAATATTTAATGACAATTCTTTCAACTCTGATACCATTTGGCAACCTGACTGTCAAAATTTAATTCCTTAGGGAGCAGACTCAGAAAGGTTTTTGGTAGTTACACCCAACCGTAGATGGCACTTCTGTCCTGTGTGCAAATGAGCCGTCGCCTGGCATTTGCTCCTGGAGATTCTATATGCAGTGGTGAATAGCAGCTCACTGCTGAGGATCCCAACAATTACTGTTCCCACTTTGCAAATATTTGCATGATTAATTTTTTCTGATGTGTGTATTCCCAACCACGAGCACAAACAGCTTTTCATTTCCGACAAGTAAAGCGGAGCCCTGAGGGGTAAAAGCAGACATTTTTATGAAGTTGCTGCTCCGGGAACTTAGAATTTTTATAGAATTTTTTCTCTCTTTTTTTTTTCTGGGGTAAAATGAAAATTTAATACCTGTGAAAACTACTTTTCATTTTCATAAAATGAAGTGACAGCAAGAATAAAATCTATTTAGAGTCGTGTAATCTTGGTGGGGTGACTGTGCTCTGTTCTTCTTGCATTTACTTAGCACCTCTCCCTCCAGGAGGGGATGCTTATGATGCTGAGATGTGAACGTGCCTCTGCTCTGCAAGAGAGAACTCTTGGACAGCTTCACGAGTTATGAACATAATAAACCAGAGATATAAAACATAGCTTATTAAACACATTGAGAAAAAAAATCCCTGATGTGAGGATTCAATGCTGAGAGTGTTTGTAATAATGTCTTGAGTTCCTCAAGACATTAACAAGCATATTTTTTAATACAGGAAAGGAGGATATTTTTGCATTCCTGGCTTAGTGTTCCTGAAGGCAAACATGTCTACACCCTGCATTCTTGGAAAAATCCTAATTACTGCATCCTCTTGAATTGCTATTCTTTTCTCCATCTCAACCATTGTCCTCCTTTTTCCAGCTCTTTCATTGATTTATGACATGCAAAGCAGCTTTATGAACTTTGAAGTTACATTCTCCCCACTGTCTAGAGTTATCTAGAAGCATTCTCGAGCTATCCCCATGGCTTGTATCTGATGGAATGCAGAGCCCAGCTCTAATGTCACCTGATTCAGACCCTTCTTTGACTCCATCCCTTCTTAACCCTTTATTTTGTCTTTGCTTCTCCATAACAGTTGTATCCAGTGGTGGGTTGAAAGAGTGTCTCCCGTTTGTTAGGCTATGTCTAGCACATCCTTGGTCATGTGATTTGTAAACTCTTTTTCTCTGCTGCTGGGCCTGACAAAATGATTGACTTTGGTCAGTGGGAGGTTAGCAGAAGGGATGGCCTGCACTCATATCTGTGTGTTTCCATCTCTGTAGTTTCCATGAATTCCCCAGGCAGACTTCATAGGGCAGGACAAAGGCACTCCCGTCACCCCAGCACAGCACCCTGGATCAGCAGCAGCTAGCCCAGCTGACTGTACAAAAAAGTTCAGCTGAGGTCAGGAGAGCTGGACAGCTAATTCCATGGACTCATGGAGAACATGAATGCACGTTTTTTACTAAATTTGTAAAATCTATGTCATGTGTTTCTGAGAAGAAAGCCTAGTGTTACAGGAATTAGTAGATGCTTGTCTCACAATTACTTAGTAAAATGTTGTGAATCAAAGTGATTGTCTATGTAAAGTTGCTTAAGTTAAGTAAGTATAAAGGCAACCATGTCTTGGAGACAATATGGATATAGTTATTGCAAGTGGGGTTGTAAGCTGTTCCGTCTGGGGGAGGTAACAATCCTAACATTCATAAATAACAAAAAATAGAATATTTTATTTGAGTTATCTATTTGTATTTTTCCTCACATAAGCTACAAAATGATAATTCAATCTTACATCATTAACATGGAACCTGACCATCAATTAAGGAGAAAAAGTACATGGTATATATGTCTTACAAATACATTTCCATTTGTTTCACAAATCTTACAAAACCTGTCCTTTGGAATTCTTGTGATGGATGCACATCCGCATTATAACTTTCCCTTGACCAGAAGTAGTATTTGACCACTTGGTTGAATAATGTTTATTAAACACTTATTGAATTTTTGATATATTGCTAACCCAGAGAAGAAATTAAAGATACTTTTAACAATATTTTAAATGTATAAACTAGTTGGTACAAAAATAATAATAATAATAATAATAATAAACAAGTACAATACAACAAAAAACATTTTCAACTAATGAAACAAATAATCAATGTAACAAAATGTAATGAAGCAAACTCCATTGTATATGGAAAGGCAGGCCTGGATGTGTTTCGTTCATCTTTTATCATTTTTCTTTGGTTTTCATGTCTCATTTGACTATTATTTCCCCCTTATATCAAACTTCTCTGTTGGTGCAACTTATTGATAAGCACATATATGCATATATTATCTCTAGCTCTTAAACTGGTATCTCCTGAAACATTATGTGGTTTAGTTAACTTGGTCATCTTTGCATGGCATTTGGCAACTGAGCTCTGAAGACAAATATTGAATACATCAGTTCAATTTAACCTTCAAAGCATCTAATGCTGCACTATTATTCAACAGTGGTCTGCAGATTTGATTTAACCATGTTGTCGCTTCTGATGACCAGTGACGTACATGAAAGCAAGCATTATGAATTCCACAGGTCACCCCTGGAGCAACGGGAGGTGAGCACTGCTGCACCGACTGGGGCACAGTCTCCGTTGGGGAAGATCTTTTATGTGCATCTTCAAATCTGCAGTCTAGAAAAAAAAAGAGAGTGTGCTAAAAACTTGGGCCAAGATGATATATTTGAACAAATACACTCTATTTTCCCAGCATCTGTATCAAAGAATTTTTGCCACAATTTAAATCTGATTCAGGTGGTGAAACATCTGGAAATCATGATGCATTTACAGAACATCATAAAATGTTGACATATAAAGCTGAAAATTATGTAATGTACCATTTTGTGCTAAATCAGATGCCATCTCATGCTGGGTTCTCTGGAGATGAGGAATGGCAGGTGCCAAATGTTCTAGGGAAAAATGAGAGCAGCTTAAAGAAATCTGATTTTTAAAAATTAATGAGTTTAGAAAAGTCTGCATTATTCTACTTCGGTCCTGAAATGTCTAAATATATCTATCCAAAAACATTAAATAGCCTAAATATGTTCTCAATCTTAATTTGACTTTTTACTTAAGAGCAACTATATAATATTGTATTTCATGGACTGAGAGATAGAGGGCTTATAGTCTGGAGAAAATTACCTTCTGAACCTACAGAGGAAAAAACACCATGAAATTGGTTGCAGCCCTGTTGCTGCAGTTAGAGAATTAGAAGAATTTGGGTGGGTTTGACTCTTGTTTTGCACATTTCTAACCCTTCTTGGTATTTTACAAAGAGGAGTTCTAGGCAGAACTCCCGCTGCTGCCCCCATCAGTGGCCATCAGCATCAGGCTCCACGGCAGTCCAAGAAGACCTTCTTCTCCCTGCCTCTAAGAGCTGTGCTTCCGAACCAAAGGAAGAAGGTCTTGCATTGTCCATTTTATTAAAATTATTAATCCAAAACAATGTTGTTCCACTCTGCTCCTGGTTCCTCCCACCCTCGGGTGCACCCACTTCTGCCTCTCCAGGGCCCTCCAGCAGTGAGTGCCATTGCACTTTTTCCTTTCCATACTTGAGGCTTCTCTAACCCTACCCCTCAAACCCCAGTCCAACCCTAACAGCCTCTGTCCCTTGGCTCTCAAGTTTGGTAACTTTGTAATTTAATGGTGAATTTTAAAACCCCTTTTCCACATCATTCACAAACATCTCTTGAGTAACTACCAATGTTAGGAACTTTTCAACGTTAATTCATGTTAAAATGAGGTGATGTTCTTGGGCTTGTGGCTCATACATTCTATCACAGGGAGTTGGATAGCCCTCCTATACACAAAGGATAAAGAAACTGAGAGGGAAATCAGAGAAACATCACCTTTCACAATAGCCACAAATAGCATAAAGTATCTTGGGGTAACACTAACCAAGGAAGTGAAAGATCTATTTGACAGGAACTTTAAGACCTTGAAGAAAGACATCGAGGAGGACACCAGAAAATGGAAGGATCTCCCATGCT
>PVIU01024271.1:0-25826 GCA_004026605.1 Ondatra zibethicus
CTTTGAAGAATTTTGTTGGGATTTTGATCGGCATTGCATTGAATCTGTAGATTGCTTTCGGTAGGATTGCCATTTTTACTATATTAATTCTGCCTACCCAAGAGCATGGGAGGTCTTTCCATTTTCTGGTGTCTTCTTCAATTTCTTTCTTCAGAGATTTAAAGTTCTTGTCATACAAGTCTTCCACTTGTTTGGTTAGCGTTACTCAGAGGTATTTTATGCCATTTGTGGCTATACAGTATTATTTCTTTAATGAATTTGGTATGCTTGTGTTTGTTTCATAATTCTTCAAAATTGAAAAATTCTGGTTTTGGCTCTTTCATTTAATGACTATATTATGTCCTCCTCTGATGTGGGATGTCCTTCTGTATATGTGTTGCTTTTATTGGTTAATGAATAAATAAGCCCACTTGGGCCTATGGCAGGGGAGAATGCAGCTATATGGGAAAACTAGACTGAATGCTGGGGGAAAGTAGGCAGAGTCAGAGACATTCATGTAGCTGCTGGAGGAGAAAAATACCTGCAGGAGCTCACCAGAACCTTGCTGTAGGTCACAGCCTCATGGTGATTCACAGATTAATAGAGATGGGTTAATTTAAGATGTAAGAGCTAGCTAGCAATACACCTAAGTGACTGGCCAAGCAGTGCTTTAATTAATACAGTTTCTGTATGATTATTTTGGGTCTCAGCAGCCAAGATCGAATGAGCAATGTCCATCTACATTTCTCCATCTCCTATGAATAGTTTTAGTTGATTTTTTTCTTAGACACTAAAGTAAGCATTGGAACTTGTTCATTGAGTTCTCTGAATATCCTTTCAATCCTTTTACACTGAGCTGATATTTATCCATGATTTTAGGGTATGTTCCTTAAATAATGCAGAAAAAAAGGATTCTGTTTTAGTGTTCATTCTTTTAGTCTCTGTCTTCTTTGGATAGTGGATTCAAGACCATTGATGTTCAGGGTTATCCGTGAGAAGTGTTTGTTGAGCCCATGTGTTTTGTTGTTGCAGTATGATTTTTTTCCCATCTTTTGATTTGCTGGTATGTGTTTTGTGTTTTTTATATTTTCTGGGTGTGGTTAATCTCTTTGGGTTGGCATTTTTTTTCCAGCAGCTTTTGTAGAACTTGACTTGCAGATATACTTTGTTTAAATTTGGATTTAATGTAGAATATCTTTCTCCATTTACTGATTAGAATTTTTGCTGGGTATATTAGTCTGGGTTGTGATTTCTGCTCTCTTAGAGCTTATAGAACATCTGCTGAGAGCATTCTGGCTTTAGAGTTTCCATTGAAAAGCACAGTTTTAATTAATAAGTCTGCATATGTGTGTGTATGTATGTGTGTGTGTGTATTCTCTTTCAGCTTATAATATTCTTTCTTTGTTCTGTAGCTTTACTGTTTTGATCATTATAAGCCATTGAGAATGTTTTTCTCATCCAATAATTTGACATTCTGTATGCTTCCCATAAATTAAGTGGCAACTCTTTCTTTAGGTTAGGGACAACTTCTTGTTTAATTTTGTTGAAAATATTTTCTTTTGCCTTATTAAGGGTTTCTATTCCAATCTCTATTCCTGTTATGTTTACATTTGGTTCTTTGCAGTGTCCAAAATTTCATTGTTGTTAGGAACTTTTAAATTTTTTACATATTCTTTGATGGAGATATTCATTTCAGATATATCTATTTCTCCTATCTATTTAAGTGTCTGGGATTCTCTCTTTCATCTCTGTATTACATTGGTGTGGCTTGCCTCTCTCGCCTCTGTGGTTCCTATTCAATTTCCTAAATTTTTTATTTCTAGATTTTCTTTCAGTATGTTTTTTATTAATTGTATTTTCACTCTCATGTCCTGACAATATTCTCCCTTTCATTTCTTGATTTCATTAATGAATTTATTCATATTCTCTCTAAGGACCTTGCATATACCACATATAGGCTACTTTGAAGTAATTTTTATGTTTTATTTTTTTCAACACAGGATATCTCTGTGTACTATGACTATCCTGTAACTTGCTCTGTAGACCATGCTTGCCTCAAACTCAGAGACCTACCTTTTGAGTGTTGTGATTAACGTTCTTCACTGCCACATCCAGCTTGAACTTGAAGTGTTTTTCATATACTTCATCTTGATTGTATTTCCCAGGCCTTTCTCTAATAGGATTGCTGTGTTTTAGAGAAGACATATTTTCCTGTTTTGACTATATTTTTATGCTGGTGTCTAGGTATGTGTGTTTGAGATGATTGTCCTTCTAGGTGCCGATATCATGTCTTATATTTATTGAGTGGGTGTTAGTTCCTTGCTTTTTGTTTGGTTGGCTTGTATTGGTTTTTTTTTTTTGTTTGTTTGTTTTGGGTTTTTGTTGTTGTTGTTGTTCTTCTCTTCTTCTTTGAATGTTGCTGCTGTGGGTTGCCTGGTAGGGAATGCTTCTTAGATTCTGCCAGGTTAGCCATTGTTTGTGCTAGGTAGAAGGTGTTTCTTGGTGTTGAAAGCTGACAGTAAGCTATGGGGATCAAATAGAAGAGGGGTGTGAGAGGTTCCACAAGAGAGAGGAAAGTTGGGTTTTCCACCAGGATCTTTATATAACTCTGGGAATGGGGCAGAGAGTGTAGAGAGTCCACAGCAGGTGGTCTGCTACAAAGCTGGGACTAATACTAGGGACTTAGAGTTGCAGGAAAGGAAGGAGAGTGAAGATCTCCTACCTGATTGATTGGCAGAAAAGGAATGTTTACAAAATTAATTACAAGATTTTATTTAAAATACATTTAAATCTATTTTCTAACTTACTATCTGATTAGTTAGTAATTTACTTTGGAACTATTTTCACTCTACAGTACTCATTGTTTACGTGACTTTTACAAAGCAGCCAAGTTTAAATGCACTGTCTGATTTTTTGCCAAAGGACATTGAGTTTTAGAGAGCTTTCAGCACAGCTCTGAGAATTGACTGCTTAGCTGAAAGACATGCTGAAACCCTGTCTGTTTGGCTCACCAAATACTTTCTGTTTGGATGAAGATTCCATGGAGCCATTTTGCCTAATCAGTCTCACTTGCTATTTAAAGGTCAAGCTAGCAAGGCTCCACACAGCAGAAACCATTGCATATGATACTATGTTTCATAGATCACCCCTCTTCAATCTATTGTAAGGACACCCCAGAAGATACTACCATTGTCTACTCAGACTCCACAGATCCCCATTAAAGCTTCATTTTGATTGACTTCTTATATTTCACACTTGAGAGAGATCTTTACTTGTCTTGTGTCCTTTGTTCCATGACATCCTGTCTTTATTTTTTAAAACCCTTTCTTTTTTTTTCTAAATTCCCTCATATACCTCACCCTGCTCTCTTTCAAATTCATGAACTCTTTTCTTCTCCTTATCTATCTTTACATAGGTTTATGTTTATGGTCATGAATACCCATCTATTTGTGTTTATATACATACATATTTCTAAATACAGTATGTTTTATCTGTTTACTGTGACTTGTATGCATGAATTCAGAACTGATCCTTTGGGCTCTACTTACAGAGAGAGAGATGAAGAAAGGCGAGAGAAGAGCTCTCTTTACAGAGATAGGAAGTTTGGTCTTGCAAACCACATCAATTTAGACTCTGGCTAGGGTTAATGCCTTAAAATTTTATTTTAAAATAGTTCTGCTCTATGTGAAATCAGCTCAAGTAGAAGAATTTATATGAGATGATATATATAAAACTATAAAACTTTCATCTTGTTTTTATAGATCGTTTTGTTTATTTTGGTTAAATATGCAACAGACTGGGATTGGGACTATTTACTGGGCAATATGGTGGCTGTCTTATTGAGCAATAACTTAAAATTACTGGTAAAGGTTATCAATTTTGATTTCCTTATTTTAATTTAGAGAATATACTCTTTTTATATTATGGTATTTGCAAATAAAGTTAAAAGGACTTTCGACAAAATGGTTACAATTTGAAAAAATATTTTCAATTATTTTTTAAAGACAACTACTTATTTTCTTGTGAATATTTTGGAACTAGTGTGAAGGTAGTTTTTGTATATCTTTTTATATATGTATATCATTTTATCTTTAGATATTTTATATATGTATTATTATATATGTATAGCATGTATAAAGAGAGACATATTCATATATATAAAAACTCATGTTTTAATTATACTTGTAACTAGTGTTTTAATTATAACTGCAGCTAATATTTTAGTTATGTTTGTTCCAGTAAAAATGATGAAAACAACTTGAACCCCTGAATAAGCACCATATCATTTGGGCACAATGGCATACTATCTTTGATTCTCTTTATTTCTTTTTGCCACATGTTCCCCAACCTATCCATCTGTGCAAGAAGTATTTCACCATCATCAGCTGTCAGCTGCTTGAACAATGTCAGTGAAAGGGAGCTCTGTAAGCAAATTTCCACATCACTTGTAGAAACAATCATAATATACGTAGACTTAGATCTACACTAGTGGTATAGCATCCTATAGGTGGTAGGATCTACAAAAATTTAGGACCTCAAAGACTCAAATAACAGTGTCATAGAGTTTTTTAAACAGTAATTATATACAATTAAGTTCAACATTTGTTTTTACAAACAAGATACTCAAATGCTATTAAATATTCATAAACAGAGCAAAACTTATTTCTTCCAAATGTTATAGTATCTTAAGTTTCATTTCTATCTAAATGATATACTATTTAAGGAATCCTCTATTTTATTTCTATTTTCTTGATTTCTTTGGAAAGCTTCCAAATACAGCCCATGCTTGCCTAGGTCTAGAAATGTACTCCTCTGCCTTCTGATTGCTACAGATAAAGTACCACCCCTGTTTTGAATTTTCCCTTTTAAAATGGAAAATCAGAATAAATTATGAAGTATTCTATGACCCTATTTTCTGATAACAGGGTTAATCATTTTCACTAAATAATTCTTTAAACTTATAAATATAATTTACTAAAATGTATATCAGTCATCTTTTTCAAATAGTTAAACTTGGGATAGATATTGTATATATTTATCAAAGTTATTAAAGTACTCCCACTAAAAATTTTGAAGATATGAAATTTTCTAAAGTAAATTATGCTATACACATTAGTTTGGTGAAATGAATGAACATTAAAACATTGTTATGTTCTCAATATTTATCAGTGAATAACTTCTTTGCTTCAATCATATCCACTCAGCATTATGAGACTGCAAAAGAGCTCCTCATATCTAAAAGACTTCTAGTCCCCTTAAAAGAAGCAGATGGGCAATACATGGATAGAGCAATAAATAGGAAAGACAGAAGTAACATATATATAAGTACAATATCTGCTTTAGAGTCTTTACACTCTAGCCATGGAAAGTTCTGAACCTACTATATAGAACAAACTGGCCTCAAATCCATGATAATCCTTTCATCCAGCCTTCTTAGTGATGAGTTTATAGACACATGCCACAACATCCCATAACAAATACATTTTCTTCCTCATTTCTCATAGAACAATCACAGTTACCCTTTTGTCAATCAGACTTGCCCCAGCATCCCTTGCTTACAAAGTTGCTTTGGATGCTTCAGTATAACACGATCCCAATAAGGTCATTTCACTTTCCCTCTGGACATTTTTTGTTTGTTTGTTTTTGTTTTGTTTTCTGGTACGTCTGACAAATCTAATTTCAACTCCCAACCATTGGTCAATTTGATTTCTCTATGAATAGGGGCCCAGAAGACTGAAATATTGGGAGTTATCCTTTTCCTTCTGAGACAGCATTTTCTCCAATAACTTCAAGTAGCTTCCAATCTATGATAAACCTATTTTATTGGTCTTTATGTATAATACCTAAATTCATTGTGCTGTTTCCCAAGAGTCCTCATATTTAATTTAAGAGGCAATGATTTCTACTAACCACAATAGGCATTCAGAAAATACATGGACCTGACACAGAAAATAGACAGCTTGAAACTTGTCTTAATAGAAATAATGTGGAGCCATAGATTGCCATTTAATGCTAACAGTATGATTCAACAGTTCTCAAATGCAAGTATTCACAAAGCAGAGTATTTTGGGCACTAGAAAGCCAATTGCTGGGCTTTTCTGCTTTTTCATGTAGATAACCACCGCTTTTGTTCCTAATATCTCTCAGTTGCCTATAGTTATTTTGTGCAGTGTAGAGGCCTCATAGACATTGCTCTGTTCACTTTGTCATATACTGGTTTTGTTCACTGCCAAGTGGTCAACACTGAAAACATACAGATGAGTAACACTATACAGACTGAGAAGTTGTATAATAATTTATATGAACATATAATTTTACCTCTAGAAATATTATATCCATTAACAAATATTTCAGTAACAAGTCATGTTTTTGAAGAAGAATGGGAAGGGTTATGTGTGATGGTTTGAGAGGAGGAGAGAAAATGAAGAAATGTTGTAATTATATTATCTCAAAAAAATCAAATAATCAGAAAGTACATGAAAAAAGTTGAATTGGTACCTTTGACTTGGTTGTATAGTTTGGGGCTTTAAAAATTAACTTAAGATGAGATTTCTGGCCATATGTTCCTCAGATTTTATCAGACATTACAATATCATTACTGTCATTATTCACAATGTGAGCTGAATTATGTACTCCCAAATTCTTATGTTAGTATTCTCAATCCTAGTACTTCCAAATGTGATCCACCTTGGAGATAAGGTTTCTGCATCAAATTGTAAAGATGTAGTCAGAGTGTATTGCAGTAGAGTAATGACTGATGGCAATATGCAAAGGGTATATTTGAACATTGGGATGGTTGACATGGGCACATGGAGGAATTTCCATATCAGAGTTATTCATGCCATCACAAGCTAGTGATTGCTCAGAAATTTGGTGGTGTCTCATTGGAGAGATCTAATAGGAACATCCCAAAGACTGTGGTTTGCCTACACATAAATCTTTAATATTCATTGACTAGAACAATAAAAAGATGCAGTTTTAAAACACCCAATTTATAGCAGTTTGGCTTGGGTACCTGGCAAGGCTCACTAATGAACATATCAACCATGATGAGTCTTCATTCTCTTTAAACATTTGTAGTTTCCTCCAAACTGACTTTCAAAAATGTCTTTCGTGTTTGTCCTGATGCAATGTAAAGTAACAATGAACCTAACTTGAATGGATAAAATATCACCCAGACTAAGAAATTGCGATTAACAGAGAAGGTAACAAAATCCATATACTGATGTCTCTTTCATGATTTAAGGAGATGGTCGAAACCTATGCTTGGACATATTAAATTTTCTCTAATCTTTAAATGAATGGGGATAACACTTTTCTCACCTGGAACTTTTTTAAGCATGCAATAAATGCTTATTTGGAGTTTTAAGTTAGTTTGAGAAAAATAATGATTTCCCATTTTCATAGAAAACCATTTAACATTGAAAATTATTATTATAAATACAGATTTTGTGTGAATCTTTGATTTCCTAATCCTCCTTTCATTTTTAACAAATTCACTGTAATTATTGACAATCCATATTTGTCTTTAAGTCTAATTTTACTTTTTTCTGTATTCACAGAATGGCTTAGCCATCATTCAATCAAAGTTTGTTTTTATTTTTAACAAGAGTACTTTCTTTTTCAAAGAAGTCCCACATCCTTTACATAAAAGTCATTACCTCTAAAATTGATGAATCAACCATGATAATTTTTGTTTGTGTATTTACCTATTTTGAACACATTAGAAATATATATTCACAAATTGGGGACTTTGGTCTCAGAATTATATCTTAACAGATTTTTATACTTACTGTTTTAAGCATCAGCATTTCTCTGCTTTACATGTGTTTTTTTTATTGCATATGTAGTACAATAGTTTTTCAATAAATCATTTTCTAGGCATTTGGCTGCTTTTCCATGGTTTGTTCTTGGCTCCTAGTTAACTTGCTACCAAGAAATTTGTGTGAACAAGTATTTTTTTTTCTCTTGGGTATATATTTAGATGGAAAATTCTTGGATCGTTGGAAGAGGAAACCACTTGTTTCCCAGCTGCCCAGCAGCTTAGACATGAAAATACTCAAACAGAAACTATAATATTTAAATCACTTCTTAGCCCATTATCTCTAGATTTTTATTGGCTAACTCTTACATATTCATTTAATCCATTTCTAGTAATCTGTGTATTGCCACATAACAGTGGCTTACAGGCAAAGTTTCAGCATGTCTACCTATGGTGGCAGCTCCATGGCTTCTCTAAACTCCACCTCCTTTCTCCCAGCATTCAGTTTAGTTTTCCCCACATAGCTCTGTTCCCCTATAGTTCTGTGATAGGCCCAAAGCAGTTCCTTTATTAACCAAAGATATTCACAGAATATAGAGGGGAATCCCACATCACCTCACCTTTTCTGTTTAAATAAAAAGGAAGGCTTTATCTTTAACACAGTAAAATTACATATAACAAAACAGGTATCAAGTAAGAATTACAGCTGCAATATTTATATCTATCTTTTATCATAACTAAGGAAAACAATAATTATCAATTCTTCAACACCATCAAAGACTCCAGGAAGATATAATATTACCTAAGTAAACTGGAAGTACATTATAAGCAAGTGTCAAAACTGTAGAATTGATAAAGACATCTCTCTGCCTGGACAATCACCCAAAGTTCTGTACCATTGAGCTTCTGTCTTCAGCCTACAGGCCCATAGTATCCAGCAAACTTTTACATAAAGCAGGAAATTTCAAAGACAGGTCTACCTATTTTGGCAGTTTGTCAGTCACTTTCTTCTCTGTCCTGCAGAATGTCTGACAGACTCTTTCATGAAGCAGAAACCCTAAAGGTTCTTCTCACCTTTAGATAAGTTCAGCAGTCATTTCTCTGTGGGTCCCGCATGTCCAGTTCACACAGCATATCATTAAGTAGTCCAGTCAAGAGCAGGGTTTGAAGAATACATATGTATCACAAATACATCTCAAAAATCTAACTAACATGACTACAAGTTTGACTATTATAGATGATTATCTATTAACCTATATTTCTTAATTATACATTACATTTTTAAATAAGCTGTACAAACAAAATACCTTAATCAAGAGCAGAAATACATAAAAACAGTATAACAAGATTGACTCTAAATTTGTATTAATAAACCAAGATCCATAACAATGCAAATCTCTATAGCATATTCCCCTTTAAATGTAAACAAAAAATTTATAAACAATATTTGGGAATTTGGGTGTAGTTATCTAGACAGACTACCTCTTGCTGATTGGGGTGCTGTTAATCAGGGCTTTCATGGTGTATCCTGTGTGCTAGGTTCATCTCAGAGAGCAGTTGGGCAAAAAAAAAAATTTGAGGGGTATTCAAGGAGACCTTATGGTAGGTCTTGTTCCATCAAGTCACATTAGTCTATAATGAATCCACAGATTGCAGGTAAAGTGTTATCAGCTATCTTCCTGTTAGGGCCAGCATGCCATGGTTTCCATCAGTCAAAATGAACTTGTTCTTCTTTTAAATTGCTGTTAGTCATGGTATATTAGCATAATCAAGAAAAAATTAATCTATCATCATATGTTTCATTGTAAATAACTGGCATCCATACATTCTCCAAAGCTATTGTTATGATATTTAAAGTTTTGCCTGATGTATTCCAACTTTCTTTATATGTTAACACTTACTACATGAACTGTAAAATTGTTTTCATGATATACCTGAAATTGTTCTAAAGTTAGTATTCTGAACAAAATTACCCAAGGCCTAAAGAATAAAGAATAAAATGAAATGACACGGTGTTTTGAATGAGGAAAGAATGATGATATTTTGAACAATTAGAGTTGTCAGCATTTCAAAACAGCTTTTTTGAAAATAGAAGAGATATTGGGTACTAGTTCATGTGGGTGTTAATGGATATGGTCCCTTGAAAGGGGAATTAGTGTGTTTTTTGCTGTTAATTAAAGCACAATTGTTAAATGCCACATCTGTTGCTGATAAAGCACATGGTTTCTAGACTTAATCTTGCACATTTCAGATGTATTTAAATACTTTATGTTGCTATTTTGATCAGTGGTGATTTTACCTATTTTTGGTTTACTGTAACTCAGTATATGGTGTTAATATTTTAAGCATGAAACTTTGGCATATTTTCGGAGGACATATTAACTAGGTTACAGTTTGTGGCATTAAAATTATATTTGCACCTTTAATTAATACTGATGAAGTGAAACTCCTGGGTACTGTAGCAATTAGAAAAATCTCTCATTATGACAAACAGATTTCAGAGAAAATATGTGGAAATCTTTTAAATAAAAGCACTGTAAGCGTTGATTTATGATATTTTTTTAAAAAAAACAACTTCATATTTTACATGAATTTCACTTTGCAGTCTAGTACAAACATTTACAATAATGAGTGACGTGAATCAGCATATGACACACTTACACTTCCTTTTGAAGTACATTAATTTCATTAGATGTTTCCTGGAGAATTATAACTGAAATTATATCATTTGGAACAATAAAAATGTGTTTATGTTCAACTGGAATTATCTGTAATTGTTAGAGCAATTTGTCTTAGATTTTGTCTGCAACCAAGTAAGGCAAAACAGAAAGGATACAACACTACCACACTTGACCTCTTTTCACATTTAATTGGAGAGTATTGTTTCTGTGGAGCTAACAGTCTCCATGGCTACCAGTTACAGATTTTCAAAGTTCTTTACTTATGACAGAAACACCCATAGGTCCATCATTTACATTTTATCATACAGTTCTTTCCTACGATGCTCCTCTCAGGAAAAATAAAGGGGAGTAGATGGAGTGCTCCATAATGCCTGTAACGTCAGTGGTTATAAATGTGCACTTGTGGGTGTTTATCCAATGAGAGACACTGCATCTGAATCGTGATTTGTCACAGTGAATGTTAGGGAGTCGAATTGAATGCTGGTGTCTGGACAAATCAATATCACCTTTCTGTTCAGAGAATATGGAGATAAATTTTACAATTGGAGGATTCATCTTGTTTGTGAATGTCAGAAAATGTCATGGTGTGAAGAGCAACCTGAAATGTCATTTAGAGTCATCAAGCAGAACCATACAAGTAACCATTTTTACAGTTATAATTCTGGCAAAAATGAATGTCATTTTATTTTTTTCTCTTGATATTATTTTTGAAACAGAGCATCCAGAAAGAGATGAAAAATAAACATTAACTATTAAAAATTTTTACAATTGACTTTATCTACTGTTAGTTTTTTTTTTCTGAAGGGAAACAACCAATTCTATTTGTCATATGTTTAAATAATATATAAGTAAATAAATATGACATCCTAGAATGTTGGACCTAGAAATTCAAGGATTTTATTTTTTGAGCAACATGAAATATTTGTTCTGTCACAGGAATTGACTCATTCAGAATCATTTTTTAAATTAATTTGTGGAAATTTGAACATTCAACATTGATTAGTCAAAATTATTCAATATTAATATTTTATATTATTTAGTCAGTTCAATTTGAATGATGATGATAACTGAAGTAAGATAACAAACCACAGAAACACACTTTATGAAGCAGAGCATGGCCGCAGTCCTCGGAGTTGCTGGTATTTTGTTTGAGATTTATTTGTTCTGATCTTCTCACCCTCAGAGTCATTTATTTTAATATGTCACGTACTTAAAATTAATTTCACTACCAGAATGTCACTACTCTAGTCACAAATATTGTTACAATTTTGTTTGTTGATGCTTTCTAAAATTTAGTCACGCTTTTAAGGTATACTTTAATGTTTAAATATGGTTTGAAGTTGGTTTTTAAAAAATATTTTAATTTTTAATGATGTAAATATATAAAGTAATGAGAGAAACTAGCAAATCAAATGCCTGAAAACACTCATTGTGTTAGTGTAATACAATTACAGTTACTAGCAGGCCAAGCGTGCTGAAGCGTTTGTCAAATACCATCCCTTAGTGGGCAGTGGTCATCTGTTCACAGACAGGTGAAGCCAGCCTGAGCTATGGAGAATAAGTGCTCTCACCCAACAGAGCTATAAAGAGATACCAGAACCATGCCAGAAAAAAATGGTTCAACTGGTAAAGGCTGTTGCAGACAAGTTTGCTGCTCCGACTTCATTCAATGATGAATTAGTAGGAGAGAACCAATCCCTGCTAGGTTTCATCTGACTTCTATGTGTCTGCTGTGGCATGTGAACCTATACACACCGCTTGCAAAGACACACAAATAAATACATGTACTAAATTAATTTTCACTGACCATGAAAGTGCTTATTAATTTTAAAATTATCTTCAGTTGCATTTGTGTTTTAAAATGTATATTGAATGTCAAAATATATCATGCATACTAACTCTAACAAAAATTTCAAGTTTTTAAAATGTATTTGGAATACGTTATTTTTTGTTTCCATTAAGGTAAAAGAATAATTTCAAAGAAATTCAATCTCAGAAGAGAAATCTTCTTCTGGTTATTGAGATGACCCAACTGTATTTAGATATTTAGGAAGGTACGGGGGTGTATTTATATATTTGTATATGGGGATATGCAAGCATACCAAAGATTTCCACAATATCCGGGAATGGAGTATAAAAAAAAAGTTTAATTATTTGGGGACAAACTCATAGTAAGGGTAGCAATCCACAGTGCTCTGTGTGCACTGGAAACTTGGGACTGAATCCGGCAGAAAAAGGACTGCACAAGCTTTTTGTCTGCACCTATAGTACCTGAGACGATGCCCCAAATCGGCCTTATCTAAAAGGTTATTGACAGAAGGAGTTCTCACAACATGGGTGTGTATGTGTGTATCCATGTGTGTGTGTTTGTATGTGTATCTGTGTGTGAATCTGTGTATGGGTATGTGTGTGTGTGTGTGTGTGTGTGTGTGTGTGTGTGTGTGTGTGTGTGTGTAAAACAACCATTAAAGTAATTCAAGCCAGAGATAATGAATGAGAGAGAGCAAGGGAGTAGAGTATACGGGAGAAGCTGGAGAGAGAAAATGTAGACAAGGAAATGTAATAATAATTTAACTTCAAAATGAAGATTAATTTTTAAAGAGGATTAACTAGTTAGGTGCATCTGACTCTAGGGTTCTAATAATAAAGAATTAATTTTTTATAACTTTAGCTACAGAAAATTACAGGTGGTCAAAATGCGGGGCACAACTGGATTGGGGGTGTTCCTCCCTAACTGATACATCTAAACACCATCCTTACACCTAAGCAACATCATAGAATAGCAGCCCAAAGACTGTAAAGCAGAGGCTAAGAAAGTCTGCTAAAATTTTTTGTCTTCCATATGACAGGAAGGCTGCAGATTTCCAGGATTTCATTTATCTTAACAGGTGAATTTTACATAAAACATTAATACTAATTTTCCATCTTCCTAATATTGCACACAGGTCTCTTTGCCCTTACAATATTTATAGTCTCCAGTAAAATGGTTGTGATGTAGTTGTTCACTTACTTATTCATGCAGCAAATATTTGATTGTTTGCTAGGCAATGAACCAGGCACCAGGTGCACCACCAGAGATAAAACAAACAAGACAGGCCTTCACAGTGACTGAAGACCCCTCTATATTGCAAATATATTTTAAAGTTCTCTGTTTGTTCCAAAGTGGTCAAAGAGAGATGTTATTATATAGATATAAGAGTAAAAGATTCATGGGAGTTATTTTGAACAATTCCTTTATTAAGTTGCTCATTGCTAGTAATAGATGTAAGCCAGTATGCTGTAATCGCATTACCATTAATAATTGTCTTGGGTAAAGAATAGACTCAATATACTTTGGACACTAACGTGTTTAAATAGTATGATGTGATCAGTCATGAGAGTGAAGTCAGTGAAATCTTCTAAATGGGAAAGGATGAAGATGAGTTCTGATGCATGTGACTACAGCTGTAGAAAAGAAAGTGAGGAGGAAAAGAGAAGCTGGAACCACCAAACCCAGAGAACAAGAAGTGAATAGGAACAACCATGGCAACAGACTGGCCTGACTGCCAATTAACATTGTTTACACCTCAGCAAATCAGGGTACCCAAACTGCTCTTCTTCACTGCTTTTTAGCAGGAAATGGCATACTACTTGTTTAACTGAGTGAGCCTTTGAAAAATAAAGGAGGGGTGATTTACTTTGCATTTAAACATAATATTAAATAAGAGAAACACATCTTTTATTTTTTTTTCACTTGACTTTATTCGTTGGTTCTCAGGAATTTGAATCATTCCCTTCTCAGACAGTGATGAAAACTTTGTTTCTCGGTCCGATTTAATCTCTTTGAATTGGTCACCCTGGGTCCTCCTTCTCTTCTGCTCTACTGCTCACCAGAGAGCAATCTATTATGATATGGGCCACAGGCTTACGGAATTAGTCTCACTGGTTTCCACTACAAAGATCCATTTTAAAGGATTCCCATGATCATTCAGTCTTTCAAACAATACAATTCAGAACTTAATATGTATGAGTATGATTATTTGCCAAACTAAGGTTTATTTTTTAGGTATGATTCATTCTGAGTACTCTCCAAACATGCTCTCTCTTACCTCCCTCCTATCCCCACTACTTTTCTCCTCTTTCCAAGACTCTTTGGTGAATAAATGCTTTTTATTTAAGAAAAAAAAACCTTATTTTGTCATCACTTACTTCATCCATGGCCTTCAACATAACACTTAATGTAAAATTATTCACTGGGGTCTGGTGGGCTCACTCTTAACTAGATAGCTCCCAGAACCTATCTGTAGCCAATGATGCACTAGTAATATTGAATATACACCCATCTATGCCTGGAAGTGGAGGGGCCCATTGTGCATATCCAGTGTAGCAATTCACAGTTGCAATTAATTCCTGCTTGTTATTGTGTCTTGTCTAGGAGATGGCCCTGTACCCTATCCTAAAGCTCATATTAATAAAATGGTATAAATGCCCCAAATTTGTTACATCTTAATCTTTTCTAAATTAGCTGGCAAAAGGTTTTAGCTTGCTGGTCTGTAGTGGTGCATGCCTTTAATCCAGGCATTAAGGAGAGAGAAGCAGAAGAGCTCTGTGAGTTTGAGGTCAGCCTTGTTGGAGAGAGTGCCAGGGCATAAACCCTGTCCTAATAAAAACAAAAACAGAAACAACAAAAAAGTTTTTGTCTTTGAAAGTTTTGAAAGTAAAAGATTTAATAAAATATAAGTGTCAATTTGTCCTCCATTACTTTTGTATGTATCTTCCACTTCTGTAATTAAAGCATGAAAAAGTCATACTGATAATTATTTACCCCCAAACACACAGTATTTATGTAAATCTGTACATAGATATATGTGTGTAGCTTAAATTAAAGTTTCTCATCTGTACTGACAATTCTCCCACCAAGATTAAAAGATCATTTAACAAAACCCACAAACCAGACATGAACAGCCCTCTTTTGAGTTGCTGGTCAAGGTTGTTCATGAGATTCCCAAAGCATTACAGGTTATTGTTGAGTCTTGGTTGCTCATGAGAGATGAAAGGTAAATCCCTACTGTTGTATGAACCATAAGCTTCAAGGTCAATGACCAGAAGTCTCTAAGTTAAAACTGATTTAGAAGCCTTTTCACTGGCTTTTCACCGGGTACCGGAAGATGGTGCCATGCAATCTTCTAAAGGATGGGCAAAGCTAAGAGTTCAGCTATGAAGATGATGAACCACAAGGACCAGCACACAGGGTTCAGGAGTGGTCCAGATAACTTGGTTCTAACCACTCGCTCTCTAATTTGACTTAATGCTTATTTGATAAGATGGGACCATCCCACTACCTAGAAATAATGAAGTCATGTATCTTGGAAAAGAACATACAGCTTTCACTTCACTGAACCATTGTATTTGTTCATATGCACAGATAAATGTAATCCTCACTCCTCACCAAGAAACTCTCACTTTGCATACAAATAGGACCACTGCAGAAACTCACAACCAATGAAAATGCAGAGTTGTAAAGTCTCAAGGGACATCTACAAAACAACTCCATCCCCTAAGGCTCAGGGGATGTAGCAAGGGAGTAGAAAGATGGTAAGAGCCAAAGGATGAAGAAACTTTCTGTGAGAATATGATTCCTAGTAAAGACAGAAGTTACACACACAAAACCTCACCAATATGACTAACTAATGATTAATTGAACAAGGACAACAAGAACAGACACACAAAAAATGTGGGTGGGGGAACGTGGGTCTCAATTCTAAACAAAGAACTATAAGCAACTAAAATATGCTGGAAGAGGGAGAAATGGTCAAATCTGAAAATATATATGAAAGTTACATACAGACTGAACATATTGAAATTAATAATATTTTTGTTTACATGTACACATATAAGCAAATAACCACAATCAGTAAGAAAGAGGTCATACATTAGAAACACTGCTGGGAGGGGTATATAAGAGGCTTTGGAAGAAAAATGATGTAACTCTATTATACACTCATAAAATTAAAGAAATATTTTGAAGATCCATTATAATGAAATAATAGAATCTTATTTTCAGATAATTTACTCAAAGTTCACACATCTTTCTATAGAATGTACTTGTCACATTAGCAGTATCATCCTGGGAATATTGAATGCAAATACCAATAAATGATCTCATTTTAAATAAAAATAACACTCCTAATATATAATGACCAGATTTTCCATATTTATGAAATATACTCCTTTTTAATGTTTTATTTGTTTACACAAATTCACATCAAGTTTCATGAAAGAATCAGCACTGTCCTTCAAATATATAGAATTTATATGTATATATTTGCAAGTTATTGTTGTATAAAAACATGATGCTCCCACTAGCATCTAAATATATAAATTATTGAAATTTTACTTATATATTAACTTATTTAAAATTTATGATATTAATTGTTCAATATTAATATGATTTTTAACTATCTTTTATAATTTTGAAAGCATTTATATATAAAATGTTTATTTATCATAAACAAATAATTGGAACTTTAGAAAAATCCTTTCTGTACTCAAAGGACCGTTTTACAACAAAAAGCAAACCTTTTTATAATCAAACTACAATATTGTTTTCTAGTTAAGTCACAGTTTATCAGACAGATGAAGTAACCAGTTATTCATAGCTGGGTAGACAATGGTCAGAGAATAAATTTCTTAAATGGACCACTGTGCTGATTTCATGATGCTGTTTGTTAACTTTAATATTTTCTAATACATTCAATTAAAATATGAGAAAAATCGTTTCCATTTTCTTATAATAAAAATGCATTTTATTAAGTAAATAATGATTTTCAACATTAACCAATATTTAGTTCTTTTCATATCTGTAGAATTTATTTATTTAATTATATGTTTTTGAGTGCTTTATTTTGCATGTAAATCTGTGCACCATAATGGGTGCCTTGCCTGTGGTGGCCAGGAAGAGATAATACAACCCCTGCAACTGGATTTACACACAGTTGTGATTCTCCAAGTGGGTGTTGTGAAAAGCACACAGCGCCCTTAACCTTTGAACAGTCTCTCTATCTTCTATATTTATAATGCTATCAGTATAAATATATTTAGCTCTTTTAAACATACTGAGTAAAATATCTTGTCCAAATCCTTCTTTTAATCTGCTACAATTGAGTTTAAAACTTATAGCATTTATATCTAATTAATTAAAGTTATTTCAATGCCTATATGCACCTATTTAAATACTATCTCTAATTTTTTAATTTGACAATTTAAAGACTGTCCTTCTTGAAAGTTTCATTCAGTATATTTTTAACAAATACTGCCCTGTCCCTTAGCTTTTCCCAGACCCTCTCCACTCCTACCCACCCAGAGTAGGTGGGCAGAGAACCAGACACCACAAGCCAAGAATATAATTTGCAAACCACTTACTGATGGTAGAGTGAAATTGGTTTTCTCCAGTGCAGTGACACTGTATGGATCAACCACATACCCGGGCAGGTTCCATGCTTAGGAGTAGATAGCCAATAAATATTTGACCCCATGCCTCAAACTAGCTCTTTTCTTAGTACGTTTATGCTAATATATACAATGCCTTTCATGGCTAACAGAATTAAACATTGAAAATAGTGGGACATAGAGAAACAGTTGAGAATTTCTAAACTGTGGATTTTATCATTAGCATCATTTTTTTCTAAATATATAAGCAATGTTACTTGGGCATAATCAATTGTTTTGATGATACCAACATAAAAAAAACAAAAATCAGCTTAACAAGATTTTAATCTTCCAATCAGTTTCTTGTATCTTAGATATTTGCAGCTATCTCTGTGACGACTGTAACTATAAATATCGAAAAATCTCTCTGACACAATCATCGGCAACAGTAAATTCTTCTAATTTCATGACAACAGGAATGTTCTCACCAATTTTGACTGCTATAGAATTTGAAGAGAATTTTTATTCTGTAACAATACTATTCACCTTTAAAATAGCCAGGTCATTCTTTTATAACTATTCTTCTTATGGTAGTGTATACTCTATTTTTTCCCACAGTTCCCTCAGCGCTCCCCAGAAGGCTTTGCTTTGCTGTCAACTATGGCCTTACTGAGTTTCATCACAGACGTAAAACATCTTTCTTGGTGTCTCCACCACTGCTGTCTGAATCTCCACACTCAGTTGCAAGAATGTGAGCTTTTCCATTCTGTGCTCTCTACTTGCTTTAGCAGAGGCTATGCCGGGAGAAGTGACCTTGCAAGAAGAAGCACAATGAAAGATTATCATCAGTAAAATTGGTTAAAGATTGTTAACTGTAGTTTAAATATGTACTGCTGACAACTTGGCAATGAAAACAGAAATTATGTTGTTCTGAAATAAACAGATACAAGTATATGAGTCACCACAAACTTGAAAAATCACAAAGTGAATTGATGTTTAGTGACTTGAAAGAAAATCCAGCTTCTTTAGAAATTATACACCTAGGCTTTAAAAAATAATTAAATAGAAGCTTTATGAAGATCCTATTTTAGTCCTCAGTTTGGTAGAAGAAAATTTAGAAGCGCCCAGTAATTGCAGTTAAATCATCCTGCATGCGGTAAATCTCTCTTTGGTTTTATTTGTTTCTAGCATTGATTTTCAGAGTTTATTTAGCAAGAGTTGAACCACGTAGGTTTGACACATCTTTTCTTTCTAGATAAGACAGGACATCAGGCATTTAGCTGTTTAGTACATGAATAAAAATGTTGAGTGGTATTGGCAGAGATCAGGATCAACACAATGCAAGTAATACAAATTAAATCAGTCTAATCTAGTTATATTTTGTTACAACCAAACAGCTGTACCTTAAAAGTGAGATGGAAGATAGCTATATATATTTTTTAAATGTCAATTGATGCTTCTAATCCAGTATAAAAGAGACAAGGAAAGATACGGAGACCATAGCGTTCTATTTCCACATCTTATCTTTCACAAAGCATCAACAGTGTATATGTCATTATATAAGTGAAAAATAATTTGAAGTTACACTTTACAAATATTTTAATGATTTGCATACTTCCTTGAATCACATTAGTTTTTCTTTTTCAGATAATTTCAATGTTTTTCTTGTGTGTGTGTGTGTTGGGGTGTATACTTTCTGGTTATAAGTGATTTGAAGTTTAACACTTAAGAGTTACAAGGAATGCATAAATAAAATTTATTAAATGGTAAGGAAAATATTATAGAAGACATAAAAAGACTGTAAACCACAACTTTTGACCATGTTTATGTTCTCAGAGACTGTTTTAGGGTCATTGAAGATGTGATTTTTAAGGTTCAACTGAACCTAAATGTGCAGATAAAGTATATGATAACAGGGATTGCAGCAACTTAATCCATGGCCAGATAAATGTAGAGTCTATTTACTTAGAAAATAAAGATTTGTAAAAGACATCATTTGCTCATTAAATAAGTTTCAACCATCCTAATTTTATTTCACTTTAGACAACATAATTGAACAACAATTACCTTCAATATAGAAAGGAAAACATGGGGCATTATATTGTACAGTTGTTCAGCTTAAACAATTAACCAGTATTCATCTTTGAATACGTCAGATTAAATATTTAATCTGGACAAAATGGCTTATGGTATTCATCAGTCAGTTACTTGCTTATTTTCTTTATTACTATTTTATCTTTTTTCTATGTTTTGATTTTTTTTTCAGAATTTTAAATAAGTATTTTGCTATGTTAACCCCACTTCCTCAACCTAATCCAGATAAACTCCATTCTCTACTCACAAAATTTTGTTTCTACTTTAAAAAAAAGCATATTAAGTCCAATTATTTTGACCTATATTCTCTTGGATATGTTGACATCCCCTGAAGTGAGGCCTCCTTACCAGGCAGTCCATGCTTAAATAAAACCTATTCTCTCTCTCCAAGAAGCTTCCCTTTTCTGAAGACAAAGGAGTGGTTGTGGGGGAGATGGTAGAGGAAGTAATAAGAGGAAGTGAAGGGAAGGGACACTTCGGCCAGGATGTAAAAACAAAATTGTAAACAAACAAGGTTCTCCTTCTGTGACTACAGGCTTTTGGAAAATAATGGTGCCAGGTAATGATTTTATTGTGAGGAGTAGGCCTTAAACACAATTTTAATAATGATGGTTACTCCATGACATACATAACACCATTGTACCAATAGGCACATCTTGTCAGTACAATCATTATTGTTGATCACCTTTCCTTATAGTATGGTCAACAGCACCTACCAGCACTGTGAAAGCTAGCCAGTAGGGATGATCTTCCAGGTCAGTACCAGATTATTATTCTAAGTACAATCTTTAGCATTAGGATTGAGTTTCAGCATATAACCAATAGCCATGGAATTAACCTATGATGTTTGGGAGATCAGGATATCTAATTGGCCAGCAATAGAAAACAAACAAGCATCAGGAATAGTGTAAGATAAAATGAAAGACTATGAAACGAAATAAAAAACAAATAAATGAGTATATGATAAAACAACCAAAAAATATCAGAGCCAAGGCAAAAACATAAGATATGTATACAGATGCTGAGGCATAAAATCTCAAAACTGTAAGCCATAATAAATATGCAAATGACAAGTAAAGTTGAAACAAATCAACAAAAAGAAAATCAAAAACATCTTGACAACATTATAAGAAAAAGAACTTCAGTGATGCAGGTAAGTTCATTTTGTGTCGACCATCTACTGCTGGGCACACAGTCTTCCCATCAGAATGGTTTGTTCCTCCAGTGAGATTCCATTGAAGAAAACTAGTATCTCTTTTACAAGTGGCTATCAAGTAGATACAGCTTCTGAATTAGTGATGGAAAATGTGTGTCTACTTTCTCCTTAAGTTCAAATACCCTACATGGCATAGACCATATAGTCCCTGTGTATGCTGCCACTGTCTCTGTGAGTTCATATGTGAAGCAGCCCAGCTGTGTCAAGAAAAAGCTGATTCATTGGTGTTCTCCATCACTTGTTTCAATTGCTTCCTGATTCATTCTGTCTCCCTACCCACCCAATATTAAGTTTTTTTTTTAAATCAGACAAAAACACAATCTAACTATAATACCCATGAAATTAAATAAAAATACCACTGTGCACAAAAAACCCAAGAACAAAAACAATGAAACTGTAACCAAATAAGAAAGTTCACAAACAGTGGAGTGTGATTATGTATTATTCAATTACTCCTCATCATGAGGACTGTTTTGGAGTGGCTGATAAACCCATTGCCACTTGATTGGAGAAAACTAATTTTCCCTCTTCCAGCAGGTATAAGTGACAATTGAGTAGTTAACCTTTTCTTTAGTGATTAGATTTTTATTCATTCACTTAGTCATTAAAAATCCATATAATGAAATGAAATATAATAAGATAAAGCTATGGTAGCAAAGTTGGACAAGACAAACTAATAGAAGGAAAAGTGCCTAAAGAGAAGGCACTAGAATCAAAGGCACACTCATTTGCATGCTCAAGAATCCCATGAAAACATAAAATGAGCAGCCATAACATACACATAGAGGACTTGGTGCAGACCTAGTGCATGTTGCTTCAGTCTGTGAGTTCATATGAGTTCTGCTCATGTTGAGCTAAAGGGTCCTGTATGTTTGGTATACTTTTGGTATTTTTCCAACTCTACTGGCTCTTACATTCCTTTCATGTATAATACCACATGGTTACTTGAGCTCTGAAGGGAAGGATTTGATGAAGAAATCCCATTTAGGGATGACTGTTCCAAAGTCTTACTCTTTGTAAAATGTCTCTATATTTATAGTCATCAGCTCCAGGAGGAAGCTTTTCTGATAATAGCTGAAAAAGACATTGACCTATGAATATAGCAGAATATCATTAGGAGTTATATAAACACTACATTACCTTTTCTTTCCTTCCTCCATTTCCTTTTCTTTTCTTTCCTTCTTTTAAGATAAGTATGATTTAGTATTACTAATTGGGGGAGCCAGTCTCCAGTCAGTATCAGGGCATGCAAAAAAAAAAAAGTCACAAATGCTGCAAGTGCTTAGGAAAAAAATCTTATCTATCTGAGAGCTAGAATTCTTCTATCTGAAGAAAAAAAATAAGAAAAGACACATGTGTTCTGATGGCAACTTTCTCTTTGACTTCATCTTAAAAATGTCTCTGAGAATCTTTCTGTTTTAACAGAGCTATATTCTTTACATATAGCTACATATCTCTCTTTACATGCACATACTCTCTCCTACATGGCCTTATATTTCTCTATACACAGTTGCATCTAATTTCACATGGCTACACATTTTTTACATACAATTCACTTCTACATCTCTTTTTTACAGCTATATGTCTGTTTTTACACATATACATCTCTCTATCTTACATGACACCACATCTCGATACAAAGTTACATCTACTTTCTTTGCTGCTTCATCTTCCTTGTCTCCACCCAGTTACAAATTTCCACACAGTTGCATTCTTCATGCATTCACCCCATAGTTACATACCTTCACGTTTCTTCTTACACCCCTGTTTCAGCACACATACCCTCATTCAAAGTCTCCCCAGCTCTTTTTTTCAGCAACTCCCTATATAACTCAACACAGCTTCCTTTTCCAACAGCTAAACTCTGGTCAATTATATATTACATTTTCAGAGCCCAGCCCATTCTCATAACACAAGATAAGTCACAGTTTTTGTCAGGCCAGGGCTATCACATTGACCAGTCAGCTAGTATTGTATGGCCATACATGTAGCTCTAAGTTGGCGAATCTGCCAAGACAGAAAATGACAGTTAGTTATCAGAACTTTGAGCAGTAAGGCATATGTACAGAAAGTTCATTATTGCATGAGGTTTATGTCTACCAAAGTTGCCTCAGATCTGACCTTGAATCAGCAACAAACACCTGGAAATTTGTCCTTGTGTATTCTCTGCAGGGACAGCTAGTCTTTTTTGAATTTGTTCTGAAGCCTAAAATTACCTGTCTTTGTGACTGAGAATACTATTACTTTTTTATGTCAGTCTGAATAATGAAAAAATATCTTAGTATCATTTCACTTTTTTTTGCATTTTCAAGACAGGGTTTGTCTGTATAGCAGTCCTAGATGTTCTGTAACGCTCCCTTGTAGACCAGGCTAGCCTTGAACTCACAAAGATCTGCCTACTTCTGCCTATCCATTGCTGGGATTAAAACCATGGGCCACAACCACCCGGTTTTAGTGTTATTTCTATTCACCAAAATTATTTAGATTAAGCAGAAATCACCTTTCTGACCATCCACAGTTATATGGGCAAATAGTAGATGGGATATTTACATAAGATAAACACACAAGCAGTGGGAAAACACCCGCAGCAGCTATTAAGGAAGAAATGAAGTGGCACATGAGAGAAATTGCAGACCGGGAGAACTGGTTATTTACAGTTAGTAATTCCACAGCCTCATCTGGTGGGATTCCCCTTCAGAGAGTCATTCTAATGATGAGTCAACCTGCTCATTGGTAGCTATCACCTGCTATATATTCTCATGTCCCTCTGATTTTGTTTTACTCTAGGTTGCTGAGCTATCTAGTATCAGATTCTTGGTATCATCTTGCAAGATGTTAAGTATGGATCCAAAGAGATTCTATCTCCAGCCATGCCGTTTGATCAGCACACCAACCTTATTGGAGCTGCTGATTTTCTCAGTGTGTATTGCTTGCCTCTTTCTCAAAAATGAGGTGTCCACAAGGTTTGTGGACTGATGTCTGAGTCTTAATTTGGTTGCATTGATCACTGTGTCTTCTTTTTGTGTCAAAATCATGCTGTTTTTACTAACATAACAGTTTAGTACAACCTAAAATCTCAAATTCTGACATTTCCCACAGTTATTTTATTATTCAGGAATATTTTAGCTGGCTTGTCTTTGTTTGTTTGTTGCCGATTGTTTTGTGTGTGTATTTCCATATGATTCTGAAAACAGTCCTTGCAAGATCTATGAAGAATTGTGTTGGAATTTTGAAAGGGGTTGCACTAAATTTGGATTTAGTAGAATGGCCATATTTACATAGTTAACCCTATAAATCTGTGACCTTGGAGACTTGTCTATCTTCTAATATCCTCTCCAATTTCTTTCTTCAATGACTTCAAGTTTTTGATCACACACATTTTTAGACTAATGTGAAATGTGTTTTTTCCCTTGTCATTCTCCAGAAAAATATGAATATGATTCAAAATCAAAAGGCAGTTATTACCTGAAAAGCAATTGAGAAAGATGCACTTTTATTCACTATTGGTTGTACTGCAAAGCAGTACAATTGTTACAGATATGAGGGTGTAGGTTTCTTGAAAATTCAAAAGGGAACAACCATGTGACTGAACTTTGCCCCTCTTTGCTATGTATCCAATGAATGCTATTCCATATATCCCATAGAGAGATTTTCACTTCCCAGTTTATTGCTGAACTATTCACAATACAAGAAAATGATACCATCTTAGATCACTGTCAATAGAATAATGAAAAATGAAAATATGGCATATATATATATATACAAAATAGAATTTTATTTTGTCAATAAGAAAAATTAAATTATAAAATTTGCCAGAAAAGAAATTCAAATGGAAAAGACTATATCAAATGAGCTGACAGGCTCACTAAGGAAAAAGAATTGTCACTTATTCTCCCCCACATATATACCTTCATTACATATATGTATAAATACAGATATGTGAGGATGGTTACTGACTATTAAACTTAGCTAGTTTCCAGAAAAACACAGAAGGTATTGGTAAAGATGAAAGTCATGTGACATTACAGTGGGACTGAGGCTAACAAGGTAGGGAGTGACATGAAAGGGACAAGGGATGAGTGGAGTGGAGAGAAATAAATATACCATTCATGTTGAAACAAAACATGGTTATATGTTTATAGCATCAATTTGTAGTCTTCAGGGCTATTCTGCGTCAGTAGGATAACCAGAAAACTTCACTGACAATACGCTGCTATCAATATATAGAATTTCTCAATTCTTTCCACCTTGAGGTTTCTGTACTGTTCAACAAATAAAGAGCAAAGAATTTTGTTAGGGACATATTGGGCAGACACACAAATGCATTGCATTGGGACAGACACAGGCTAATACACAGGCACAAACAAAACAGACACAAGCCCAAAATCCAGGGGACAGGGACTAACAGAACAGCCATACATGTAATAAATTCAGGCCAAGACAGTAATCAAAGAAACAAGCAGATTGAAGCCTTAAGAAGAAAAAGTAAGAGATACCATCTTACACCTGTCAGAATGGCCAAAATCAAAAACACCAAGGATTCCCTATGCTGGAGAGGATGTGGAGTAAGGGGAACTCTCATCCATTGCTGGTGGGAATGCAAACTTGTGCAACCACTTTGGAAATCAGTGTGGCGGTTTCTCAGGAAATTGGGAATCAACCTACCTCAGGATCCAGCAATACCACT